>PVIY010027496.1:0-34118 GCA_004026745.1 Myrmecophaga tridactyla
AAGGGGTATGGTAGGTATAATCTTTTTTTCTCTATTATCGTTTTATTCCTTTTTCTGATGTCTTTTTATTTCTTTTTCTAAATCGATGCAAATGTTCTAAGAAATGATGAATATGCAACTATGTGATAATATTAAGAATTACTGATTATATATGTAGAATGGAATGATATTTTAATGTTCTTTTGTTAAGTTTTTTAATCAATAAAAAAGTTTATAAAAAAAAAAAAGTATTTGCAAAGTCCCTTTGGGGGAATGGTGAGAAAGGGCGAAAATTCAACTATCCCATGTGGAAAATTCATGATATTCTCATAAGCAGTGAGGACAACCAAAGCAATAGGCCGAGCAGTCAATCTTGCAGTTTGTTCATATGAAACTTATCCCTGCAAAGGATGGGCTAAGCCTACTTAAAATTAGGCTTAAGAGTCACCCCAAGAGAATCTCTCTTGTTGCTCAGATGTGGCCTCTCTCTTTCCCAGCCAATATTACCAGCAAACGCACTGCCCTCCCCCTCTCTACATGGGACATGACTCCCAGGAGGGTGAACCTTCCTGGCAACATGGGACAGAAATTCTAGAATGAGCTGGGACTCAACATCAAGGAATTGAGAAAACCTTCTTGACCAAAAGGAGGAAGAGAAAAAGGAGACAAAATAAAGTGTTAATGACTGAGAGATTTCAATCAGAGTTAAGAGGATATCCTGGAGGTTATTCTTATGCATTATATAGATATGAACTTTTTTGTTAAAGTATATTGGAGAGATTGGAGGGAAGTGGCTAAATATGTGTTCCAGTAGTCATGTTTCTTGAATATGATTGTACAATGATACAGCTTTCACAATGTGACTAACTGTGTGATAATGAAAACTTTGTGTCTGATGCTTCTTTTTTCTACCTTATGGACAGATGAGTAAAACATATGGATTAAAAATAAATAAATAATAGGGGGAAACAAATGTTAAAATAAATTTAGTAGACTGAAATGTTAGTGATCCACGAAAGGGAGTGGTAAGGGGTATAGAAAAAAAATAGGGGAAACAAAGGCTAATATATATTGGGTAGATGGAATTATGAGCAGTCAATGAGAGGGAAGGGAAGGGGTATGGTATGTATGAGCTTTTTTCTTTTTTCTTTTTCTTTTTTTTTTCTGAATTAATGCAAATGTTCTAAAAAAATGATCATGGGGATGACTATACAACTATGTGATAAAATTGTGAGTTACTGATTATATTCCAAGAAGGGAATGATTATATGGTAAGAATGTTCATGTTTGTTTGTTGTTATGTTTAAAAAAAATTGTCGAAGAGAAGCAGAAAATCCTGTAAGTGGCAAGAGAAAAACAATCTACTACAGACAAGGAAAATGAAATAAGACTGAATTCAGACTACTCAACTAGCACCCTGGAGGTGAGAAGGCAGTGAGTGGTATGATATATTTAAGATCCTGAAAGAGAAAGACTTCCAGGCAAGAATTCTGTACCCAGCCAAACTGTCCTTTAAAATTGAGGGAGAGATTAACGTTTTCACAGACAAAGAAGT
The DNA here is from genome assembly GCA_004026745.1 of Myrmecophaga tridactyla. NCBI lineage: Eukaryota > Metazoa > Chordata > Mammalia > Pilosa > Myrmecophagidae > Myrmecophaga > Myrmecophaga tridactyla. The sequence continues at coordinate 1,535 of PVIY010027496.1, forward strand.
CCTGAAAGAATTTGTCAACATGAGATTGGCCCTACAAGAAATATTAAAAGGGGTTCTGCTGACTGAAAAAGAGAGATGAAACAGGGAGGTCTGGAGGAGGGCGCAGAATTGAAGAGTACCATAAAGGGTAATTTAAAGAATAAAAAGAGAAGGAGGGAAACGAACATATAGATCTGACAAATAAATTAAAAAGAGAAACTGAGGGAATCAAGAAATACCTTTTCAGTAATAGCTTTGAATGTTGATGGATTAAACTCACCAATTAAAGATAGATTGGCAGAATGGATTAAGAAACATAATGCAGCTAAGTGCTGCTTTCAAGGGACTCACCTTAGACAAAAAGATACAAATAGACTGAAGGTGAAAGGATGGAAAAAGATTTTCCATGCAAGTTTTAAACAAAAAAAAGCAGGAGTAGCTATACTAATATTGGACAAAATAGACTTTAAATGTAAAGACATCATAACAGACAAAGAATGACACTATATACTAATTAAAGGGTCAATTCATCGAGAAGATAAAGCAATCATAAATGTTTACTCAATCAAGGAGCTCCAAACTACATAAGACTCACATTGGCTAAACTTAAGGGAGCGACAGATGTTTCAACAATAATAGTAGGAGATTTCAATACACCACTTTTCTCTATAGATAGAACAACCAGACAGAAGATCAACAAGGAAATAGAGAAGTTAAATAATTTGGTAAATGAATTAGACCTAATAGACGTTTATAGGTCATTGCACCCCAAAGCACAAGGTTGAACATTCTTCTTTAGTGCACATGGAACATTCTCTAGGATATTAAAATTCTTCAAAACACTTTCTCTGATCACAATGAGATGAAGCTAGATCTCAATAACAACAAAGAACAAGAACATTAAAAAATATATGGCGATTAAAAAACACACTCTTAATCAGTGGGTCAAAGAAGAAATTGGAAGAGAAATCAGTAGCTATCTGGAAATGAATGAAAATGAGAATACAACTTATCAGAACTTATGGGATGCAGCAAAGGTTGTGTTGAGACAGAAATTAATTGCTTTAAATGCCTATAATAAAAAACAAGAAAGAGCAAAAATCAAGGACTTAACAGCAAACCTGGAGGAAATTAAGAAAAAACAGAAAACTAAATCCAAAGCAAATAGAAGCAGAGAAATAACAAAGATTAAAGCAAAGATAAATGAATGGGAGAACAAAAGAACAATAAAAAGAATCAATAAAACTGAAAGTTGGGGCCTCCAGGGACCAAGATGGCAGCTTAGCAATGTGCGCGTTTTAGTTCATCCTCCAGAACAACTATTAAATAACCAGAAATAGTACAGAACAGCTCCTGGGGCCACGTCAGTGATGAGACAAACAGCATACCCCAGTCTGGACCAGCTGGACCCGCTGCGAGCACCCCGAGAAATGTGGGTTCCCAAAGCCGTGGCAGCTGGCCGCCCCTCCCCCACAGTCTGCTTCCCAGAGGGGAAAGGAAAGAGACTTTACCAGTAGCAGGGGCTGAGTCCAAAAAATGCCAATTGTGGAATTAATTAACAAATTCTGACTACTAAAAATAGCCCCCAGTTCAGGTAAACCTGGTCAAAGTGGAGGTCGCTCATTTTGGCCCCGGCACCAAGGGGGAAGGGCTGACAGAAAAAAAAAAAAAAAAAAAAAAAAAAAGAACCAGAGGTTTTTGTGGCTGTGTTTCTATAAAAGCTGGACTGCCTTTGGATACCGCGGCAGGACTTCTCAGGCTGCAACTGCCCCAGGAATAGGCAGAAACAAGATCATTTGAGGGATTGCCTGGAGCCTGTGCCTTCCCCAGGGAAGGGGTGAAGCCCAACTCAGGTGGAATTCCTCTCTTAAGGAATTCAGACACCAGGGCTTGGGAATTTGAAGCCATTAAAACCAGCCTACAACCTCTCCTCTGTCTCCACCACGCCCCCAGCAAGGAGAGTCCGCCATAGTTAAAGGTACCGCATCATCTTACACTGGTGGGACCTGCAGGCAGACAAGCACCACATGCAGGGCAGGATAAGAAAAACAGAGTCCAGACACTTCACAGGAAAGTCTTTCAACCTGCTGGGTCTCACCCTCAGGGAAACCGATACAGGTGACTCTTTCCTCCTGATAGGAGGCCAGTTTGGTTTGGGAAAATCCAGCTGGGGTCTAAAATACCTAAGTAGACGCTCCTAAGGGTGGGGGGAAAAAGGCACAATACAAGCAGGGCAAGAAAGAAGAAAACAAGAACTGAAAAATTCTCCTCTGTTAAACAAAACCTAAGCTAGAGGTCCAGAAAAAGCTGAACTGAATGTCAAAGGCAGAGAGACAACAAATTCATCCAGCAAGAAAACCCTAGGTAAAAGAAGAGAAAGCAATCCTCAGAATAAACCAATTAAGGTAATTAAATGCCTAGACATCAGCAAAAAATAACAATTCACACTAGGAAGATTGAAGATATGGCCCAGTCAAAGGAATAAATCAACAATTCAAATGAGATACAAGAGCTGAAACAATTAATTCAGAATATATGAACAGACATGGAAAACCTCATCAAAAACCAAATCAATGAATTGAGGGAGGATATAAAGAAGGCAAGGAATGAACAAAAAGAAGAAATCGAAAGTCTGAAAAAACAAATCTCAACTTATGTGAATGAAAGGCAAGGTAGAAGAGATGAAAAAAAACAATGGAAACCTACAATGGTAGATTTCGAGAGGCAGAACATAGGATTAGTGAACTGGAGGACGGAACATCTGAAATCCAACAAGCAAAAGAAAATAAAGGGAAAAAAATGGAAACATATGAGCAGGGACTCAGGGAATTGAATGACAATATGAAGCGCAAGAATATACGTGCAGTGGATGTCCCAGGAGGAAAAGGGAAAAGGAGGAGAAAAGCTAATGGAGGAAATTATCACTGAAAATTTCCCAACTCTTATGAAAGACTTAAAATTACAGATCCAAGAAGTGCAGCATACCCCAAAGAGAACAGATACAAATAGATGTACTCCAAGACACTCACTAATCAGAATGTCAGAGGTCAAAGAGAAAGACAGAATCTTGAAAGCAGCAAGAAAAAAGCAATCCATCACATACAAGGGAAGCCCAATAAGACTATGTGTATATTTCTCAGCAGAAACCATGGAGGTGAGAAGACAGTGGGATGATATATTTAAATTACTAAAAGAGAAAAACTGCCAACCAAGAATTCTATATCCAGCAAAATCGTCCTTCAAAAATGAGGGAGAAATTAAAACATTTTCAGACAAAAAATCACTGAGAGAATTTGTGACCAAGAGACCACCTCTGCAAGAAATATTAAAGGGAACACTAGAGACAGATACAAAAAGACAGAAGAGAGAGGTATGGAGAAGAGTGTAGAAAGGAAGACTATGAGTAAAGGTAAAAAGAAGGAAACTCAGATATGACATAAAATTCAAAAGGCAAAATGGTAGAAGTACTACCCATTCAGTAATATCACTAAATGTTAATGGATTAAACTCCCTAATCAAAACGCAGAATGGATTAAAAAAACACGACACATCTATATGCTGGCTACAGGAAACACATTTTAGACCCAAAGATAAACATAGGTTGAAAGTGAAAGGTTGGGAAAAGATATTTCATGCACATAACAACCAGAAAAGAGCAGGAGTAGCTATAGTAATAATCAACAAATTAGACTTCAAATGTAAAACAGTTAAAACAAACAAAGAAGGATACTACGTATAATAAAAGGAACAATTCAGCATGAAGACCTAAAAATCATAAATATTTATGCACCGAACCAGAAAATGCTCCAAATACATGTGGCAAAGACTGAAAACACTGAAAAGAGAACTACACACATCAACCATAATAGTTGGAGACTTCAAATCCCCACTCTCATCAATGGACAGAACATCTAGACAGAGGATCAATAAAGAAACAGAGAATTTGAATATTACAATAAATGAACTAGACTTAACAGACATTTATAGAACATTACACCCCACAACAGCAGAATACACCTTTTTCTCAAGTGCTCATGGATCATTCTCAAAGATAGACCATATGCTGGGTCACAAAGCAAGTCTCAATAAATTTAAAAAGATTGAAATCATACAAAACACTTTCTCAGATCATAAAGGAATGAAGTTGGAAATCAATAATAGGCAGAGTGCCAGAAAATTCACAAATATGTGGAGGCTCAACAACACACTCTTAAACAACCAGTGGATCAAGGAAGAAATTACAAGAGAAATCAGTAAATATCTCGAGGCAAATGAAAATGAAAACAAGACATATCAAAACTTATGGGACACAGCAAACGCAGTGCTAAGAGGGAAGAAATTTATTGCCCTAAATGCCTATATCAAAAAAGAAGGGTAAAAATGGAGAAATTAAATGTCCACTTGGAAGAACTAGAGAAAGAACAGCAAAATAACCCCAAAGCAAGCAAAAGGAAAGAACAGAGATAAGAGCAGAAATAAATGAAATTAAGAACATGAAAACAATTGAGAACATTAATAAAACCAGAAGCTGGTTCTATGAGAAAATCAATAAGATTGATGGACCCTTAGCAAGATTGACAGAAAGAAGAAGATAGAGGATGCAAATAAATAAGATCAGAAATGGAAGAGGAGACATAACCACTGACCCCACAGAAATAAAGGATGTAATGACAGGATACTATGAACAACTTTATGCTAATAATCCGAACAATGTAGATGAAATGGACAACTTCCTAGAAAGGCATGAACAACCAACTTTGACTCGAGAAGAAATAGACAACCTCAACAAACCAATCACAAGTAAAGAAACTGAATCAGTCATTAAGAAGCTCACCAAAAGAAAAGTCCAGGACCAGATGGCCTCACATGTGAATTCTATCAAACATTCTGGAAAGAATTAGTACCAATCCTGCTCAAACTCTTCAAAAAAATATAAGAGAAGAGAAAGCTACCTAACTCATTCTACGAAGCCAACATCACCCTCATACCAAAGCCAGAGAAAGATATTACAAAAAAGAAAACCAATCTCTCTAATAAATATAGATACACAAATCCTCAACAAAATTCTAACAAATAGAATTCAGCAACATATTAAAAGAATTATACATCATGACTAAGTAGGATTCATCCCAGGCATGCAAAGATGGTTCAACATAAGAAAATCAATTAATGTAATACACCATATCAACAAATCAAAGCAGAAAAACCACGTGATCATCTCGATCGATGCAGAAAAGGCATTTGACAAAATTCAACATCCTTTCCGTTGAAAACCCATCAAAGGCTAGGAATAGAAGGGAACTTCCTTAAAATGATAAAGGGAATATATGAAAAACCCACAGGTAATATCATCCTCAATGGGGAAAAACTGAAAAGTTTCCCCCTAAGATCAGGAACAAAACAAGGATGTCCACTATCACCACTGTTATTCAACAGTGTGTTGGAAGTTCTAGCCAGAACAATTAGACAAGAAAAAGAAATAAAAGGCATCAAAATTGGAAAGGAAGAAGTAAAACTCTCACTGTTTGCAGATGATACGATATTATATGTCGAAAACCCTGAAAAATCCACAGCAAAACTACTAGAGCTAATAAACGAATACAGCAAAGTGGCAGCTTACAAGGTCAACACTCAAAAATCTGTAGTGTTTCTATACACTAGTAATGAACAATTTGAGGGGGAAATCAAGAAATGAATTCCATTTACAACTGCAACCAAAAGAATAAAATATTTAGGAATATATTTAACTAAAGAGATGAAAGACCTATACAAAGAAAACTACAAGAAACTGTTAAAAGAAATCACAGAAGATCGAAATAGATGGAAGGGCATACCATGTTCATGGATTGGAAGACTAAATATAGATGTCAATTCTACCTAAATTGATTTATAGATTCAATGCAATACCAATCAAAATCCCAAAAACTTACTTTTCAGAAATAGAAAAACAATAACCAAATTTATCTGGAAAGGCAGGGTGCCCTGAATAGCTAAAAATATCCTGAGGTAAAAAAATGACGTTGGAGGCCTCACACTACCTGACTTTAAGGCGTATTATGAACCTTCAGTGGTCAAAACAGCATGGTACTGGCATAAAGATAGATATATTGACCAATCAATCGAATAGAGTGTTCAGATATAGACCCTCTTGTCTATGGACAACTAATCTTTGATAAGGCAGTTAAGCCAACTCACCTGGGACAGAACAGTCTCTTCAATAAATGGTGCCTAGAGAACTGGATATCCACATGCAAAAGAAAGAAAGAGGACCCATATCTCACACCCTATACAAAAGTTAACTTAAAATGGATCAAAGACTTAAACATTAGGTCTAAGACCATAAAACTGTTAGAAGAAAATCCAGGGAAATAGCTTATAAATCTTATACTTGGAGGTGGTTTTATGGACCTTACACCCAAAGTTTTTGGGAACTCCTCAAAATTAAACACTTTTGAGCATCAAAAAACTTCATCAAGAAAGTAAAAAGACAGCCTACACGATGGGAGACAATATTTGGAAACGACATATCAGATAAAGGTCTAGTATCCAGAATTTATAGAGATTGCTCAACGCAATAACAAAAAGACAGCCAATCCAATTACAAAATGGGAAAAAGACTTGAACAGACACTTCTCAGAAGAGGAAATACAAATGGCCGAAAGGCACATGAAGAGATGCTCAACTTCCCTGCCCATTAGAGAAATGCAAATCAAAACCACAATGAGATAGCATCTCACACCCACCAGAATGGACATTATCAACAAAACAGAAAATGACAAGTGCTGGAGAGGATGTGGAGAAAGAGGCACACTTATCCACTGTTGGTGGGAATGTCAAATGATACAACCACTGTGGAAGGCAGTTTGGTGGTTCCTCAAAAAGCTGAATACAGAATTGCCATATGACCCGGCAGTACCATTGCTAAGTATCTACTCAAAGGACATAAGAGCAAGGACACAAACGAACATTTACACACTAATGTTTATAGCAGCATTATTTGCAATTGCAAAGAGATGGAAACAGCCAAAATGTCCATCAACAGTGGAGTGGCTAAACAAACTGTGGTATATACATACGATGGAATATTATGCAGCTGTAAGACAGAATAAAGTTATGAAGTATGTAACAACATGGATGAACCTTGAGGACATTATGCTGAGTGAGATTAGCCAAAACCAAAGGACAAATACTGTATGATCTCACCGTTATGAACTGACACTAGCGAATAAACTTGGACTATTTCGTTGGTAACAGAGACCATAAGGAGATTGAAATAGGATACGATATTGGGTAATTGGAGCTGAAGGAATACAGATTGTGCAACAGGCCTGAATATAAAAAGTCAAAAATGGACAGCACAATATTACCTAACTGTAATACAATTATGTTTAAACACTGAACGAAGCTGAACATGAGAATGATAGAGGGAGGAGGGCTGGGGTTATAAATGAAATCAGAAAGAAAGATGGTAAAGATTGAGATGGTATAATCCAGGAATGCCTAGAGTGTAAAATGATAGTGACTAAATGTACAGATTTAAAACCTGTTTTTGAATGAGGAAGAACAAATGAATGTCATTACTACAGGGTGCTGAAAATAGATGGAAATTAATATTTTAAAATTTCAATTTATGTGTGTGACTAAAGCAAAAAATGTTTATTTGGTACAAAATTTATATTTTGACTAGTGCATTTCCTAATATAACTTATGTAGATAGCTTGATTGAAAACCTTAAGTACTTGGAACCTTGAGTAGGGCATAAGATTTTGTTAGTTTATCCAGAGTGATGCCCCGATGAATCCCAGAGTGATCTGATCAGTGAGTAGAAAAGTATTTGCAAAGTCCCCTTCAGGGAATGGTGAGAACGGGGAGAAATTCAACTTCCCCAAGTTGAATTCTTAATATTCTCACAAGCAGTGTGGACAACCAAAGCTATAGGCTGAGCCCCCAATCTTGGGGTTTGTTCATATGAAACTTAACCCCACAAAGGATAGGTCACTTAAAATTAGGCCTAAGAGTGACCCCCAAGAGAGCCTCTTTTGTTGCTCAGATGTGGCCTCTCTCTCCAGCCAACACAACAAGCAAACTCACCACCCTCCCCCTGTGTACGTGGGACATGACTCCCAGGGGTGCAGACCTTCCTGGCAATGTGGGACAGAAATCCTAGAATGAGCTGAGACTCAGCATCAAGGGATTGACAAAACTTTCTCAACCAAAAGGGGGAAGAGTGAAATGAGACAAAGTGTCAATGGCTGAGAGATTCCAAACAGAGTAGAGAGGTTATCCTGGAGGTTTTTATTATGCATTAAGTAGATATCACCTTGTTATTCAAGATGTAATGGAGAGGCTACAGTAAACTGCCTGAAAATGCAGAGCTGTGTTCCAGTAGCCATGTTTCTTGATGATGATTGAATAATGATATAGCTTTCACAAATTGACTGTGTGATTGTGAAAACCTTGTGTCTGATGCTCCTTTTATCTACCTTGTCAACAGACGAGTAGAACATATGGAATAAAAATAAATAATAGGGGGAACAAATGTTAAAATAAATTTAGTTTGAAATGCTAGTGATCAATGAAAGGGAAGTAAGGGGTATGGTATGTATAAATTTATTTTTCTGTTTTTGTTTTATTTCTTTTTCAAAATAGATGCAAATGTTCCAAGAAATGATCATGATGAATATGGAACTATGTGATGATATTGTGAATTACTGATTATATATGCAGAACGGAACGATCAAAATAGGAATGTTTGCATTTGCTTTGTGTTTTTTGGTATTTAAAAAAAAATTAAAAATAAATTAAAAAACAAACCAGAAGTTGGTTCTTGGAGAAAATCAATAAAATTGATGGGCCATTAGCAAGACTGACAAAGAAAAAAAGAGAGAGGACGCAAATAAACAAAATCAGAAATGAGTTGGGGTGAGTTACCACACACCCTGAAGAAATCCAAGAAATTATAAAAGGATACTATGAACAATTATATGCCAAGAAACTAGACAACTTAGATGAAATGGACAAATTCCTGGAGACGTACAAACAAGCTACATTGTGTCAGGAAGAAATAGAAGATCTCAACAAACCAATCACAAATAAAGAGATTCAATCGGTCATAAAAAAATCTTCCTACAAACACAAAAGCCCTGGGGCCAGATGGCTTCACAGGGGAATTTTACCAAACATTCCAAAAAGAACTAACACCAATCCTGCTCAAACATTTCCAAAAAACTGAGGAAAAAGGAACTCTGCCTAACTCATTTTATGAAGCTAATATCATTTTAATATCCAAACCAGGTAAAGATGCTATAAGAAAGGAAAACTACAGGCCAATCTCCCTAATGAACATAGATGCAAAAATTCTCAGTAAAATATTAGCAAATCAAATCCAACAGCACATTAAAAGAATTATAACCCATGAACAAGTGGGGTTTATACCAGGATGCAAGGATGGTTCAACACAAGAAAATCAATTAATGTAATACAGCACAATAGCAAACTGAAAAGGAAAAATCACATGATCATCTCGATTGATGCTGAAAAAGCATCTTACAAAATTCAGTATCCTTTTCTGATAAAACCACTCCAAAAGATAGGAATCAAAGGTGATAAAGGGAATATATGAAAAACTGATAGCCAGCATCGTACTCAATGGAGAGAGGCTGAAAACTTTCCCCCTAAGATCAGGTACAAGACAAGGATGCCCACTATCACCACTATTATTCAACAATGTGCTAGAAGTTCTAGCTAGAGGAATCAGGCAGGACAAAGAAATAAAAGGCATCCTAACTGGAAAGGAAGAAGTAAAACTCTCATTATTTGCAGATGATATGATACTATATTTGGAAGATTCTGAGAAATCTACAACAAAGTTTCTTGAGCTAATAAATTCAGCAAGGTGGCGGTATATAAAATAATGTGCAAAAATCAGTAACATTTCTATACACAAGCAGTGACCTAGCTGAGGAGTCAGTTAAGGAAAAAAATCCATTCAAAATAGCAACTGAAAGAATCAAGTACTTAGGAATGAACTTAACTAGGGACATAAAGGACTTGTACACAGAAAACTACATAACATTGCTAAAAGAAATCAAAAGAGATCTAAATAGGTGGAAAGACATTCTCTGCTCATGGACAGGAAGGCTAAATATCGTTAAGATGTCAATTCTCCCCAAATTGATCTACAGATTCAACACAGTACCAATTAAAATCCCAACAACCTACTTTGAAGATTTGGAAAAGCTAACAACCAAATTCATCTGGAAGGGAAAGAGACCCTGAATAGCTAAAAGCATCCTAAAAAAGAAGAACAAAGTGGGAGGATTAACACTTCCTGGCTTTAAAACCTATTATAAAGCCACAGTGGTCAAAACAGCATGGTACTGGCACAAAGACAGAAGCACTGATCAATGGAATCAAATTGAGAGTGCAGAAATAGACCACCAAATCTACGGTCAACTGATTTTTGACAAGGCCCCCAAATCCTTTGAACTGGGATAAAATAGTCTTTTCAATAATTGGGCATGGAAGAACTGGATATCAATAGCCAAGAGAATGAAAGAGGACCCCTATCTTACACCCTACACAAAAATTAACTTAAGTGGATCAAACACCTAAATTTAAGAACTAGTACTGTAAAGCTTCTAGAAGAAAATGTAGGGAAACATCTTCAAGACCTAGTAATAGAAGGTAGTTTCCTAAACTTTACACCCAAACCACAAGCAATAAATGAAAAAATAGATAAATGGGAACTCCTCAAAATCAAATGCTTCTGCACCTCAAAGACTGTCAAAAAGGTGAAGAGGCAGCCAACTCAATGGGAGAAAGTATCTGGAAATCACATATCGGACAAAGTTTTGATTTCCTGTATATACAAAGAAATCATACAATTCAACAACAAAAGAACAAACATCCAAATTATAAAATGGGCTAAAGATATGAATAGGCATTTTTCTGAAGAGCAAATACAGATGGCTCAAAAGCACATGAAGAGATGCTCATTTTCACTGGGTATAAGGGAAATGCAGATCAAGACTACAATGAGATACCACCTCACACCTGTAAGAATGGCTGCTGTCAAACAAATAGGAAACTATAAATGTCGGAGAGCATGTGGAGAAACTAGGACACTTATTCACTGCTGGTGGGAATGTATAATGGTACAGCCACTATGGAAGACTGTTTGACACTTCCTTAGGAAAGTAAATATCGACATTTAGAATTGCCATAGCCTAAACAACCCCAAAGGGAAGTATGGAAAGAGCAAAGGTGATGGTGGAATTATACATAGAAGATAGGACTTAACCAATGAATATGAATGCTGAATCATTAAATTGCTATCTCTTTTAGTCTCCAGTATTTTAGAGCAGCTAGAAGTAAAAACCTCAAATTGTGAGACTGTAACCCATGTCAAAGTCTGAAAAGCATCCTAATATGCTTTTGGTGCTGTGCTTTGAAAATTATAGCTTTTTTTATATATGTTATTTCTAAATTTTTGATATTGAAAGGATCTGTCAAGAATATGGGATAGGGAGATAGAACTATTTGATGTTCTAGAGGGGCTGGGCTAGGTTTCAGGACTTATCTGAACCAAGAGACCCATCTGGAGGTTGTAGGTTTCTGGAAAGTTACTCTAGTACCTGGAACCCTTGTGGAATCTTAGATATTGCCATAGGTGTTCTTTAGAATAGGCTGGAATGGTACTCTGGACTTAAACACTCTTTATACAAAAATCAAATCTTTGAAGTAATTCTTATGAGAACTCATTCATATTTCTAGTGTGAGTCAGTCGGACATGTAAGTCTATACAACCCCTTTCAATCTTGCTCATTTTCAATATGGTAATATTACTTCTAGACCCACTACAGCAACCTCATTAGCTAATAGTTCACCCATCTCTAGCTTCTGCGTATCTCTAAGTCCCCTATATTCTTCTGTATTATAAGACTCTGATTATACCTTTATGCTGGTCATAAAAGTGGAATCATACAGTATCTGTCCTTTTGTGTCTGACGTACTTTGCTCAGCATTATGTCTTCAAGGCTTATTCGTCTTGTCATGTGCTTCAGGATGTCATTTTGTCTTAATGCTGCATAATATTCTGTCATATGTATATACCACATTTTGTTGATCCGCTCGTCTGTTGATGGGCATTTGGTTTGTTTGTTTCCATCTCCTTTTGGCGATGGTGAATAATGCTGCTATGAACATCGATCGGTGTGTAAACATCTGTTTGATGTCGCTGCTTTCAGTTCTTCTGGGTATATACCATGTAGTGCTATTGCTGGGTCATAGGGCAACTCGATATTTAGTTTCGTAAGGAACCACCAAACAGTCAAGAAAATAACAAATGTTGGTGAAGATGTGGATAAATTGGAACTCATGTGCATTGTTCATGGGATGTAAAATGTTGCATCCATTATGGAAAATAGTTGATGGTTCCTCAAAAAGTTACACATACAATATCCATACAACCTGGTAATTCCACTCTTAGGTACATACCCCCCAAAATAATGAAAACAGGGATCCAAACAGATAGTTTGTTCACCACTGTTGATCACAGCATTATTCACAATACCCCAAAGGGGGGAAACAATTCAAGTGTCCATCAACAGAGAAAGGATAAACAGAATGTGGTATATATATATATATACAAAGAACTACTATTTAGACCTAAAAAGGAATGAAGTTCTGATGACATGGATTAACCCTGAAAGCATTAAGTGAAACAAGCCAGACACAAAAGGAGAAATATTGAATGATTCCAATTTTATGAACTGTCTAGAACAGGCAAATTCATAGAGACAAAAAAATAAATAAAGGTTACAAGAGCTGGAGAGAGGGAGAAGTTATTGTTTAAAGGGTACAAAGTTTCTTTTTGGGATAATGGAAAAGTTTTGGTATGGGTGGCATTGACGGTTGCATAAAATTGAAAATGTAATTAACGCCACTTAAGTGTACACCTAAAAATTGCTTAATGCTTATATACATGCAAATACAATAAAAATGTCTTACTACCTCCCCAGTTGTATAAAACATGTAGAGACAGAAAGTAGTCGAGGGGAAGAGAAATATTTTGACAATATAAGTTTTACCGAACATGGGGGAAAATCGGGTACTCAAGAAGTAAAATATGCAAGATCCATTGCATTCAAAAGTAATTGAGAAGATTTATGATTTGTACATTTCAACAAAATAAAATATATGGTGGAGGTACAAAAAAAGTAATAGAGAAGAGAAATCACACACACAAATGAAGCTTCTAAAGATAAAAATGTAATATCTACAATAAAAATTATATTGAATGGGATTAGCAGCAATTTAAACTTTGCAGAAGAAAATATCAGTGGGCAACACCCAGAAATAGAAACTATAAAAAATAAAGTGTACAGAGAAAAAAGACTTCTGCTAAAAAAATGTCATCGCATCAGTGATCTATGAACAATTTCAAGCACTTTAACATAAATGTAACTGAGGTCCCAGGGAAGAGGACAGAAAAAAAAATACTGGAAGAGATAATGGCTGAAAATTTTCCAAATTTGATGAAAACTATAAACCCAGAGATCCAAAAAGTTCAAAGAACTTCAAACAGAAAAAAAGCATTAAAAAACACAGAGATGAATGAATGCACATATGAATAATCGAATTTCTGAAAACCAGTGATAAGAAAATTTAAAAGCAGTCAGAAAAGAGACATATGGCACACAGTGGAGCAAAGATGAGAATGATAGTAGATTTCTCATCAGAAGACATGGAGGTCAAAAGACAATTGGGTGACACATTTAAAATACTGAACAAAAAAATGGTCAATACACAATTCTATACAAAGTGAAAATGTCTTTCCAAAATGAAGGTGATATTAAAAGACTTTTTCACAGAAACAAAAGCTGAGAGAATTTACAGCCAATAGACATGCACAGGAAATTCTTCAGGCAAAAGAAAATGTCAGAAGGAAATTTGGACCTACCGAAAAGAATGAAGAGTGCCATAAATAATAAATGTCTTTAAAAGATATAAGACTATTTAAAGCAAAAACAATGCATTGTGAGGTTTATCATATACATAGAAGTAAAAACCATGAAAATAACATAAATAAGGGAAAGAGAAACAAAAACATGCTATTATAAAATTCTTATACTACATGACAGATGGTATAACAATATATGAAGGTATACTGTGATAAGTTAAAGATGCATATTGTAAGCCCTAGACCTGTGGTTCTATCAGGGGTAAAGTCTGGGGTCATTTTTGGTTATCACAACTGAGCAGAGAGGGCTACTACTGACATCTAGCAGGCCACAGACCTTAAACATTCCACAATGCACAGGACAACCCTCTGCCAAGCCAACCCCACCAACAATGAAATATACAGCCTAAATAGCAACAATGCCAATGCTGAGAAAACCTCCCATTAAAAAAATAAAAACACTAACAAAAAAATAAAACAAGTGGTATAGCTAATGAGCCAAAAGTAGAAATAAAATGGAATGAGAAAGAAAATCTAAATGAATCCAAGAGAATCAAGAAAAGAGAGAAAAAGGGAAAGAATATATGAAACCATGAAATATAAACAGCATGATAATCTAGTTTAAGGAACTAGAACTAGAAGAGTAAATCTAACCTAAAATAAGCAAAAGAAAATAAATAATTAAAAGAAATAAAAATCAAACAAAAAAAAACAACAGACAAAAATCAATGAGGGCAGTGTTACTGGCTCAGTGGCAGAACTCTTGCCTGCCATGCCCGAGATCTGGGTTCAATTTCTGATGCCTGCCCATGCAAAAAAAAAAAAAAACAAAAAAAAAAACCCAATGAAATCTATGGTATATACCTGGAGGAACTGAGTGTGGGGACACAACTGGACATTTGCACACTGGTGCTAATGGCGGCAGTGTTTGCAATCCACAATGGACGGAGGTGGCTTAAGGGTACAACAACGGAGGACTGAGGAAAGTAAGGGGGAACTGTGGTGTATACATACAATGGACCACTGAGCGGCTGCAAGAAAGAATGAAGTTGTGAGGCAAATAATTAGGTGACTGAACCTTAAGGAATGTAACAAATGAAATGTCAGAAACAAAAAAACAAATATCATGCCTCACTCATATGGAATAACTATAATATAAAAACTTGGTGAACTGAAGTTGAGAGCACAGGTTATCAGGTTGGGGCCTACTGTAAAGAGTCCTAGATTGTAAGCTCTTACAGCAGTCACATATAGTCATGAGTTGTAACTGTTATTTCTCAATTCTGAGATACCGAGCCATTTGTTTATAACCTGGTCGTTTCCAGAAACTTCGTGTATTTATGTGACACCTGAGACTCAGATTTTGAGCTCTGAATCTATGAAAGTCATCAGTACCCCATACAGGAACTGTTTAAAAAGTTGAAAAAGAGATCTGACTTCGAGTGGTGATATGAATATGGCTGATCTGGATAGGACTAAGGTAAATCAGAATACAGGATAAAGGATGATATCATCCATATTTAAAAACTTCTATGTGACACCAAAGAAAGTGATGTTTATTTGGTGCAAAATTTATATTTTGGGTAGTGCGCCTCCTAATTTAACTTGAATGGTCAGTTTAATCGTGTACCAGAAGTACAGAGAATCTTGAATAGGGAGTAAGACTTTTGGTTTGTCCAGGTTAGTATGATGCCCTGATATATCCAGGAGTAATTTGGGCAGTGAATTAAGAAATATTTGCAAGGTTCCCTTGGGGCACTGGGGAGAAAGGAGAAAATATTCAACTTCCCCATTTGGAGAATTTCTGATATTCTCACAAGCAGTAGAGAGAACCAAGTCAATAGGCTGAGCACCTATTCATGGATTTGCCCCTATGAAACTTATTCCTGCAAAGGATAGGCTAAGCCTACTTAAAATGAGGCCTAAGAGTCATCCCCAGAGAACCTCTTCTATTGCTCAGATGTGGCCTCTCTCTCTCAGCTGACTTGACTAGTGAACTCACTGCCTGCCCCTACTACGTCGTGGGACATGACTCCCAGAGATGTAAATCTCCCTGGCAACATGGGACAGAAATCCCAGGATGAGCCAGGACGTGGCATCAACGGACTGAGAAAGTCTTCTTAACTAAAAGAGATAGAAAAGAAATAAGACAAAATAAAGTTTAGGTGGCTGAGAGATTTCAAACACAAATGAGAGGTTATCCTGGAGGTTATTCTTATGCAATATATAGATATCCCTTCTTAGTTTATGGTGTATTGAGTGGCTAGAGGGAAGTACCTGAAACTGTTGAGCTGTATTCCTATAGCCCTGATTCTCGAAAACAACTGTGTAATATTATACTATAGTTTTTACAATGTGACTATGTGATTGTGAAAACTTTGTTTCTGAATATCCTCTTATCTAGGGTACAGACAGATGAGTAAAAAATATGGATAAACAAAAACAAATAATAGGGGAGACAAAGGTTAAAAGAAATTGGGTAGACAGAAATACTAGTGGCCAGTGAGAAGGAAGGGTAAGGGGTATGGTATGTATGAGTTTTTTCTTTTTTCTTTTTATTTCTTTTTCTGGTGTGAGGCAAATGTTCTAAAAAAATGATCATGGTGATGAATATACAAGTATGTGATGATACTGTGAGTCACTGATTGTATACCACATATAGAATGTTTGTATGATAAGATTTATCAATGCAAATATATTTTTAAAAAATCAATGAAATCAAAAGCTAGTTCCTTGAAAATTTCAATAAAATCAATAAACCCCTAATTAGAAAAATCAAGAAAAAAGAAAGAAGACCTAAATTCCCAACATCAGGAATGAAAGAAAGATCATCACTATAGTTCCTACAGACATTAAGAGGACAATAAGGGAATAGTACAACAATATTATGACCAATAATTCAACAACTTAAATGGGAAAATTCCTTGACAAACCATTAAACCTTACTTAAAAAAAAAATAGATCACCCAATAGCCCTATATCCTATTAAAAAAACCAAATGTGTAAAAAAAAATTTACCCACAAACAAACCTTCAGGCCAAGATGGCTTTATGGTGAATTTTACCAGGCATTTAAGGAAGAAATACTACCAATTCTACCCTCTCACTTCCAGAAAACGGAAGTAGAATGATGAGTTTTCAATTCATTTTATAAAGCCAGAATTGTTTAACTGAAAATTGATCATAGATCTAAATGCAAGAGTCAAAATCATAAAAATTCTAAGAGAAAACAGGAGAAAGTCTTTGTGATTACATACTATACAATTCAATTTATATGCCACTCTGGGAAAAAATATATAGTGACAGAAAACAGATCTGTGGTTGCCTGGAGTTGTGGCTCAGAGGTGAGAATTAACTACAAAGGGGCACAAGGGAACCTTCTAGGGGGTGATGGATATTTTCTATATCATGATTACGTGGTGGTTACATGAGAGTATATATTTGTCAGAATGAAATAAATTGTACAGTTTAAATTGATGGATTTAATACATGTGAATTATCTAAATTATGCCTCGATAAAGCCAATTAAAACTCATCAACAAAAGATTCTTCAGAAAATTTTTTTTAAGTCTGCCTAGTTTATCATTGAGATTAATAACACATAACAGTTATATAACTATAAAAGGTTAATCTCCCAGGGGTACTCTCAGAGCAAAGACAAACTATTATGTGTAGTCCTTAATTTATTGTAAATTGATTGATCAACTATTAGTGCGAGGCTCTATTGTAGTCACAGTGAACATGACATAGCTCTTACTCTGATGGAGGTTACATTATAATAGGGAAGATGTTTAATAAGCAAATCAATGAAAAATTCAGATGAGAAGTGCTAAGGAGAAAATAAAGCAGGATAATCTAACCAGCTTAAGACTTAGCAGAGTACAAGGGTATAGGCCACTACTTTATACCAAACCACCACTGGTGACATTTAAGCTGGGATTTGAGTCATGAGAAAGAGCCAGCTATGCCAAGACCTGGAGTGTAAGGATGAAGGCAGAGGAAACAGCTAGTACCAAGACAGTGAAATGGGAACAAGCTTGTTGTATCTGAGGAATAAGGAAGCCCAGTGTGATTACAGCATGTGAGTAAGCGGGGAAAGTGGTATGCTGGTATGGAGGTCTTTCTTGGTGAGGATAAGGAATTTGGATTTTATTCTAGATACAGTGGGAAGCTATTAGGCAGGAAAATAATGTGATTTAATTTTGAATAGCCCACTCTGGCAGCTGTATAGAAAAGAGAAAGGAGCTAGAGGAAGAAGACTTGACACACAAATACGAGTCCAGAAATTGTGGAAGTAATCCAGGAAGGAGTTACAGTGACTTGGACTTTGTGACCACAGGGGAGACAGTGAGCAGTGATCACGTTCAGAATGTTTTAGAGGAAGACGACAGAACCTGCTAATGGATTGGATAAGTGAAGTGAGAAAAAAAAAGATTAAAGAACAACTTGGGAGTTTTCTCATGAGTAACTGATGGACTTGAGTAAGTTCACAAAACATGAGGACACTGTGTAAACAATATCACAAAATGCAATTGGACAGTGAAAATTAAAATGTCAGTGATACATTTGGACTTTCAAATGCAAATATAAACAAAACAAGGTAGGCTAATATAGAGGATCAAAGCAAATCCACCCTCTGCAGACATGAGCCCAAAAGTGTGGCTTTATGGCCTGACAAAGTAAGGTGAAAGACAATCTAGTTTGCCCTCTAAGGGCACTGGTTAAAGACATGTCTGAGCATTTCTGGTTGATCCTTCACTATTTTGCCCAAAGGAATTCAGAGTTAAGAAAAAAAAGAAAGAAAGAAAGAAAAAGGGAGAAACAAGGTTTCCACAGGACAAATTCCCATAAAGAGTTCTAGGAAATAAATGAATGCCATTCTTATCTATCCAAATAAAATCTTTATTAATCCTATGCTATGGAGCCACAGACATCATTATGGAGAAAATCATCTTAATGAGCAGAATTAAGTGCTTTTGTGCCACTCAGGGTGATTAATCTGAGGCAAGCCAAGTGGCAAATACAATATAAGAAGTGATACTTTAGGGCTTGTACCTTTACTTAAATCCTTGACAACTCCCTAATCAAGAGACTCTTCTGAAATTGCCTTCAACTCTAATACTTTATGATGTTGAGAAAGAACTCTGTAATTTTCATTTAAGAGCTCCTAATTCGTGTAAAACTCTAACTCTATGAAAGTGGCTGAAGCTTCATGGATTGCACATCTCAAAGAATATGCTTATATAAGACATTTCCATCTTTAAAAGATTACTCCTAATAATTTTTAGAAAGAAAACATTAAAGGATGTCCAATTCCAAGAGATAACTCAGAACTCACCTAAAAACTCATTGACTCTATATATCCAACTTGAATAGTAGTTTGTAGAATTTATTCAACAAATATTTTAAATAGAAAAAGGGCTCTCATGCCTTGCTGGCAAAAAGCTGCAGGCCCCAGCAGTAAGTAAGGAGAGCTTGGACATGCACTGTAGCATGAAATCTCATCTCAGATATAAAAGACCGCAGATGCAAAGGAATCATTTTATGCTAGGATGACCAATTCATGCCTAGGACTCTCCTGGTTTACTGCTGAAAGTTCCTCATTCTGGGACCCTTTTCAGTCCTAGACAAAGGTGCTCGAAATTTACTGCAGCTATTTCCTTGGTTTTATTGTCTAGTGTGTCACTAGGGCTAATTCATCCCAAATTTCTTAAAGTAACAATCAGGAGATTTGCTAAAGGCACTCGAGTTAAATAAACCCAATACTGAAATCCAATCTCTGTAGTTTCACACAATCACTGAAGCTTTTAGTTCTTATCCACCTGTCCATTCTCATCTCTCAATCTTAATATTTATGACTTTTTTATGCCTAGCTGTGGAGACATCCATGACTGAGAATATTTTCAGAATTTAATAGCCAGTGAAAAGGGTAGTTTCAGAATTTAATAGCCAGTGAAAGGGATAGGAGAAGCTTCTTGGCAAGATGTCAGGATAGACTCAGTTTCTACCTGTCCTATTCCTAGATTCCTAATGAAATACAAAAATAGATAAAAATGGAATATAAAAATAGATAAAAACATCTACCATCATGGATACTAGGGAAAGGGGCTCAACATGCCAGAAACTAAAAGGAATTCTGTTAAATACAACATGGGTGGGATTAGATTAAGGAAGGCAAAGAAGTCTGGGACATGACTGCCTACTCTGAAAGACCAGCAAACACATCAAGCAAATCCTAAAAGAACCATTGGTCCTCTAAATCAGAAGGTGGAGAGGAGGAAAGGGGGAAGACACAGAGGCCATGAGATATGCAGAGGACAGAGGGCAAGCCACTTGTCTCTGCAGGGCGGCACTTTATGCATACTACCTATAGTACTCACAGACCCCAGCATGTGCAGCTGGGGCTAGCAGCTACTCTGAGCAGAAAACCAGGAACTGGAACTAGTAGCTCCAGCTGAGGTAGGCCTAAAGCTACCAAAGCTGGCTCCTACAAAAGCAGCCATACCACATGAAGACAAAAACAAGTTATTCAAGACATCTTCTTTTACCAAATCTACCATTTGGCTGTGAAAAGATGCAATTTCTTTCTTTTGCCTTCAACTGATGGATAAGGCCAATATTTCATACCAATCTCTCACAGAACCAATTTCAACACCTATTTGTCTATAACCACATGAGTCCTTTTTCTAGGAGGATAAACAGACAAGGAAAGATGAACAGACCTATGCAAAAATACTTTGGTTCAAAGTAAAGGAATCATTTCCAGCTTTGAGAAATTACTGAAATTGTCTATGAGAAAATTTTAATCAAACTGCCAGAAAAATTTTTAGAAAATTCCCAATATTTCAAGATGGTTGATCCTGGAAGGTACTGCATCTGTGAAAATAGGACAAGCAGACTTAAAGGTGGAACAGTATGAGATCAGAAACAGTGTTTGAAGTTGAATTTTTAAAAATATTACAGCTCTAGGTATGCCCAAGAGGTACTTCTGGAGGGTCTCTTTTGTTGCTCAGATGAGCCTCACTCTCTCTAAGCCCAACTCTAAAATTGAAATCACTGCCCTACCTACTATGTGAGACATGACATCCATGGGTGAACGTTTCATGAAGGCATGGGAGAGGACTCCCAGGTATGGGTCCAGCACCAGCACCATGGGATGAATGGGTTCATCCTGATCAGAAGGGAGAAAAGACGTGTAACTAATAAAGTATCAGTGGCAGAGAGAGTTCAAATAGAGTCGAAAGGCTACTCTGGAGGTTGCTCTTATGCAAGCTTCAGTTAGACATTGTTACCTATCATAACCTGCCAAAACCTAACCAGGACCATTCCAGCCAATCCTATAGAACACCTAGGGCAGTATATAAGATTCCACAAGGGTTCCAAGTACTACAGTAACTTTCCAGAAATCTACAACCTCCAGACGGGTCCCTAGACCAGAGAAGACCTGAAATCTAGAGGGTTCTGTCTCTCCAGAACATCAAATAGTTCCATCTCCCTACCCCATACTATCGACAAACCCTTCCAACATGAAAAAGTTAAAAAGGCCACAGCCCAAACACCCCTAAAGACAGGGACAGAAACATCAAAGGTGATGGTGGAGCTATACAAAGAAGATAGGATTTAACAAATGAAAATGACTGCTGAATCATTAAACTGATATCTCTTTTAGTCTCCAGTATCTCAGAGCAGATAAAAGTAAAAACCGACAATTATAGAATTGTACCCATGCTAATCTCTGAAATATGTTCTATAACTAATTGTGGTACTGTGCTTTGAAATTCATTGCTTTTTTGTATATACGTTATTTTTCACACAGACAAAAAAATGTTGATTGTGATGATAAAAAAAAATATTTATGCCTTCTAGCGTCCTATATTCTAGAGCACCTAGAAAGAAAAGTCTCAGAGGATCATATGGTAGCCGATGACAAACTCTGGGATCTAGCCTGTAACTACTTGCTGAAGAGTGCTTTGAAAATCATTGTTTTTTCCTTTCTTTGCTTTGTATATATGTTATATTATACAATGAAAAAGTTAAGAAAAAATTACTGCTTCATTTAAAACAATTGCATAAGAAGAAAATAACAATGCATCTTGCAGAAAACCTAATTACTAGACTGGATGACTGCACTTAAGAAATTCTACTAGAATTCAGAGGACAAGTAAAAAACAGTGACAGGAATAATACGACATGAGTGACAGATTCTGAAGGCAAAAATATGGAACGGGCATCCCAGAAAGAGAAAGCAGAATATAGAGAAAAGAAGGAATAATCAAAGAAGTAATAGAAGAATACTTCCAAAAGTTATGAAGAGAACTGAGTCTGCACTATAAAATGACTGACCAAGAACATTAATACATTCTGGTCAATTTTCAATTTCAAAAAATAAATGCAAAACACAACATCCACAGAGAAAACAAAGATATGAGGATGGCCTGATATCTCCTAACATCAAACATCAGAAGTCATGGGAACTGTATCCATGAAGTTTTATGGGAAAAATGTATTCCCCAAGAACCCTACAGCCATTCAAGGTGACAATAACATGTGAAGCTATAGAAAGTCACTCTCAGATAATGCAACAGGCTCAGGGAATGTACCACAAATCATCCTCTCCCATTAGCTTTGATGATAAAATTATTAGAGGCTATACTTTAGATAGATGAAGAAAGCAATCAAAATTATTACAATCATAGTGATCACCATGGTGGTTCCAAGACGGTGGCTTAGTGAGGTGTGGAATTTAGTTCATCCTCCAGAGCAGCTAGTAAACAGCCAAGAACAGTACAGAACAACTGTTGGGACCCCATCAGTGACCAGACATACAGCATACACCAGTTTGGACAAGCTGGATCAGCTGCAATGTCACCCAGAACTGTGAGTCCCCCAATTAGTGGAGGCCAACGGCACCCACCCCTCACAGGCTGGTTCCCAGAGAAGAAAGGAAAGAAATTTTACTAGCAGCAGGGACTGAGCTCAACCAAGATCCCACTGTGGAATTAATTAAATTCTGACTACTGAAAATAGGCCCTCAGCTTAGATAAACCTCAAATAAGAGCTCAAGTTACTAGTTTTTGCCCTGGCACAGAGCGGGCAGGGCTGATGGGGAAAAAAAAAAAAAAACAGAGGTTTTTTTGGATGGGACAGTACTAAATACTTGAAAAGGTCTGCCCCCCCCCCCAAAAAAAAAGAGGGGGCACACAGGACCTGGGGATACAGAGAGCAACATACCAATTTAACCTCTTGATTAACAAACCTGAGGAATCTGAGTTCTGCTCTGAAAAGATTTTTTTTTTTTATTTTGTTGTTTTGCTTTGCTTCTACTGCTTAACTGCTCATTAGATACAACTGCAAGTCTTCTCAGGCTCCAAGTACCCCAGGGAAGGGTGGTATTAAGCTTGTCTGAGAGGCAAAGAGGTTGACCAGGTGAAAGGAGTTAATTCCTTGTAGGTTATGCATTCGCCAGGAGAGAGGTGGGGCCCAGAGCAGATGCACTCCCTCCCTCAAGGAATTCACACCCCAGAGACTGGAAAACCAAAGCAATTAAAGCTAGCCTACTACCTCTCCTCTGTCTCCACTAGGCCCCCAGCAGGGAGAGTCTGCTGAAGTTAAAGGTACCACATCACTTTATACTGGTGGGAAACTGCAGGCAGACAAGCACCTCATACTGAGCAGGACAAGAAAAGCAGAGAGTCTAGAGGCTTCATAGGAAAGTCAGTCAACCTGCTGGGCCCACCATCAGGGAAAACTGATGCAGATGACTCATTCCTCCTGAGAGGAGGCCAGTCTGATGTGGAAAAATCTGACTGGGGCTTATAATGTCTAAGTAGACCATCCTAAGCAAGAGAAAAAAAAAAAAAGGCTCCATACAGGCAGGGCAAGAAACAAGAAAACAAGAACTGAAATATTCCGATCCATTAAACAAAGCCTATGCTAGAGCCTAGAATAAGCTGAACTGAATGTCAAAGAACAGATAGAAAATAAAGCCATCCAGCAGAAAACCCTACATAAAAGAGTGAAAACACTCTCCACAATAAACTAATTAAAGAAATTAACTGCTTAGGCACCAGCATAAAATAACAAGTCATACGAGGAAAATTGAAGATATAAATTAAAGGAACAAGCCAAAAATTCAAATGAGATTCAGGAGTTTAAACAACTAATTCAGGATATTCAAACAGACATGGAAAATCTCATCAAAAATCAAATCAACAAATTAAGGGAGGTTATAAAGAAGGCAATGGGTAAAACAAAGAAGAAACTGAAAGTCCAAAAAAAAAAAAAATCACAGAACTTATGGGAATGACAGGCACAGCAGAAGAGATGAAAAAATACAATGGAAACCTACACCGTTAGATTTCAAGAGGCAGAAGAAATGATTAGTGAACTGCAGGATGGGACATCTGAAATCCGATAAGCAAAAGAAAATATAGGGAAAAGAATGCAAAAATATGAGCAGAGACTCAGGGAACTGAATGACAACATGAAGCACATGAATATATGTACGTGTTCTGGGTGTCTCAGAAGGAGAAGAGAAGGGAAAAGGAGGAGAAAGACTAATAGAGGAAATTATCACTGAAAATTTCCAATTTTCATAAGAGACTTAAAATTACAGATCCAAGAAGTGCAGCACACACCAAAAAGAAAAGATCCAAATATACATACTCCAACACACTTACTAATCAGAATGTCAGATGTCAAAGAGAAAGACAGAATTTTGAAAGCAGCAACAGAAAAAGCAATCCATCATATACAAGAGAAGCCCAATAAGACAATATGCAGATTTCTCAGCAGAAACCATGAATGAGAGGGGACAGTGGTATGATATATTTAAGATTCTAAAAGAGAAAAACTGCCAACCAAGAATTCTATATCCAGCAAAACTGTCCTTCAAAAATGAGGGTGAAATTAAAACATTTTCAGGCAAAAAAATCACTGAGAGAATGTGTGACCAAGAGACTGGCTCTGCAAGAAATACTAAAGGGCACGCTAGAAAAAGACAGGAGTGACAGGTGTGGAGAAGAGTGTAGAAACAGAGACTTACAGTAAAGGTAAAAAGAAAAAAAAACAACAACTAGATATGACCTATAAAATCCAAAAGGCAAAATGGCAGAAGAAAGTATTGCCCCTACATAAATAACACTAAGTGTTAATGGATTAAATTTATCAATCAAAAGACAAACACTGGCAGAATGGATTAAAAAACAGGACCCATCCATGTACTGTCTACAGGAGACAAATTTTAGACCTAAGGACAATAACAGGTTGAAAGTGAAAGGCTGGGAAAAGATATTTCATGCAAACAACAATCAGTTATACTAATATCCAGCAAATTAGACTTCAAATGTAAAACAATTAAAAGAGGCAAAAAAGGACACTATATGTGAATAAAAGGAACAATTCAACAAGAAGATAAAGCAATCATAAATATTTATGCACTGAGCCACAGTGCTCCCAAATACACAAGGCCAACACTGAAAAGAGAAATAGATACATAGTTGGAGACTTTGATTTCCTACTGTCAACAACGGACAGAATATCTAAACTTAGGATGAATAAAGAAACAGAATTTGAATAATACAATAAATGAACTAGACTTAAAAGACATTTATAGAACATTACACTCCAGAACCACAGGATACACCTTTTTCTCAAGTGCTCATAAATCATTCTCAAGGACAGACCATATGCAGGGCCACAAAGCAAGTCTCAATAAATTTAAAAAGATTGAAATCATGCAAACCACTTTCTCAGATCATAAAGGAATGAAGTTGGAAATCAGAAACAGGTAGAGGGACAGAAAATTCACAAGTATATGGAGGCTCAACAACACACTCTCAAATAACCAGTAAGTCAAAGAAGAAATTCCAAGAGAAATCAGTAAATATCTCGAGGCACAAGGAAAAGAAAAGACAACATATCAAAATTTATGGTCTGGGCAGGCCACAGTAGTTGAGCAAACAGAGTTCTTGCCTGAGATGCTAGAGACCCAGGTTCGATTCCTGGTGTTTGCCCATGCAAAAAAAAAAAAAAATTTATGGGATACAGCAAAGGCAGTGCTGAAAGGGACATGGATTGCCCTACATGCCTATAACATAAAAGAAAAATGAGCAAAAATTGAGGGAATAACTGTTCACTTGGAAGAACTACAGCAAGAACAGCAAACTAACCCCAAAGCAAGCAAAAGGAAAGAAATAACAAAGATTAGAGCAGAAATAAATGAAATTGAGAACATGAAAACAACTGAGAAAATCAACAAAATCAGGAGTTGGTTCTTTGAGAAAATCAATAAAACTGATGGACCCTTAGCAAGGTTGACAAAAAAGAAGAAGAGAGAAGATGCAAATAAATAAAATCAGAAATGGAAGAGGCGACATAACCAATGATCTGGCAGAAGTGAAGGAGGTAATGAGAGGATACTATGAATAACTTTATTATAATAAACTAGACAATGCAGTTAAAATTGACAACTTCCTAGAAAGGCATGAACAACCAACATTAATTCCAGAAGAAACAGACTACCTAAATAAAGCAATCACAAGTAAAGAAGTTGAATCAGTCATTAAGAAGCTGCCCAAAAAGAAAAGTCCAGGACCAGATGGTTTCACATGTGAATTCTACCAAGCATTCAAGAAAGAATTAGCACCAATCCTGCTCAAACTCGTCAAAAAAACTGAAGAGGAGGGAAGGCTACCTAACTCATTCTAAGACACCAACATCACCCTCATACCAAAGTGATAGAAATATACTACAAGAAAAGAAAATTCAACCACTCTCTCATGAATATAGATGCAAAAATCCTCAACAAAATTCTTGCAAATCAAATGCAGCAGCAAATTAAAAGAATTATAACCATGACCAAGTTGGGTTCATCCCAGGTATGCAAGGATGGTTCAACATAAGAAAATCAATTAATGTAATATACTGATCTAGTTTGCTAGCTGCCCGAATGCAATATGCCAGAGATGGACTGACTTTCAATAAAAGGAAATTTATTTAGTTAATGTATAGTTCTTCAGAGGAAAGGCAACTAACTTTCAACTGAGGTTCCTTCTTATGTGGGAAGGCACAGGGCAATCTCTGCTGGCCTTTACTCCAGGCCTCTGGGTTGCAACAACTTTCCCAGGGGTAATTCCTTTCTGTATCTCCAAAGGCCTGGACTGAGCTGCGAGTGCTGAGATGAGGTATGCTGAGCTACTTTGGCTGTGCTATGTTGAGCTCTCTCATTTAAGAACCAGACAATTAAATCAAACATCATTCATTGCAGCACCCACGCCTCCTAACCAACTGCAGATGTAATCAGCAACAGATGAGGTTCACATGCCATTGGCTCATGTTCTCAGCAATAGAACTAGGCATCTTCACCTAGTTAAGTTGACACCTGAACCGAACTACAGCATGTCCACTCCCTGTCAATTTGGCAACCAAATGCATCACCTTAAACAATATTAAAGTGCAAAAAATTCTCTTCTGGCTGTGGACCTATGAATCTCAAAGCAAGTTATCTGGTGCCAATATGCAAAGGAAGAATAGGTCTTCATTTCCATAGGGAGAAACTGGAAGGAACACAGGACTCATAAGACCCAAACAGTTTTTAAAACCTGCAGGGCAAACACAATTGGGTTTCAAAGTCTGAAAGTCATTAATCCTTCAGCTTTAGAAAGTGGCAGTCCCACCCTTTCCAAGGGCCTATGCAGTAGCCTGCCTCTTTCTGAATCAACCTCGGGGGACACTGATGAGACCACCTTTTTCTCTGCTCCACCCTCTCCAAGTAGTGGGGCCATACCTGGGGTCTCTGCCATTTCTGGGGCACATGCTCAACTCCTCCATGTGGTGGCAGGCAGGCTCTCCCAAGTCCCCAAAGAACATGCTGTACCTTTTCCAATGCCTGAGGAAGGACAACTCTTCCACTGCAATGAGGTAGGAGACACATCCTCTTCATGTATATGGGTGGGTTCACTCTTCTGGCCAAGGTTTCTTGGCTTCAGATCCAAGTTCCCATGGTTTTCATTCTGCAAACTTCAATTTGTCCTTTTTGTGTCCCCCTTTGTCCAGATTGGCAGTAGTTCCATATACACCAACAGTTTCTTCAAATACCCCAGGACTTCTCCATCATTCTCTTCACAGTTCCTCCAAAATTTTCCCCTTATCCATCAAAAAAACTGGTCCAACATGTTTAGTGTTTGCAAACTATAGCAGCACCCCACTCCTGGTACCAAATCTGTTCCACTTTTCTAGCTGCCAGAATGCAACACACCAGAGACAGACTGACTTTTAATAAAAGGGGATTTATTTAGTTAACATGTAGTTCTTCAAAGGAAAGGCAGCTAACTTTCAACTGAGGTTCTTTCTCATGTGGGAAGGCACAGGGTGATCTCTGCTGGCCTTCTCTCCAAGCCTCTAAGCTACAACAACTTTCCCCAGTGCAAAGTCCCCTTGGGGGAATGGGGAGAAAGGGGAAAAATTCAACGTCCCCATTTGGAGAATTCCTGATATTCTTGCAAGCAATAAGGACAACAAAATTAATATGCTGAGCCCTTAATCTTGGGCTTTGTTCCTATAAAGTTTATCCCCACAAATGATACACTAGGCCTGCTTAAAATTAGGCCTAAGAGTCACCCCCCAGGGAACCTCTTTTGTTGCTTAGATGCAGCCTATCTCTCTCTCAGCCAATATGGCAAGCAAACTCACCATCCTCCCCTTCTCTATGTGGGACACAACTCCCAGGGGTGTAAACCTCCCTGGCAACTTAGGACAGAAATCCTAGAATGAGCTGGGACTCAGCAACAAGGTATTGAGAAAATCTTCTTGACCAAAAGAGGGAAGAGAGAAATGAGACAAAATAAAGTGTCAGAGGCTGAGAGATATCAAACAGAGTCAAGAGGTTATCCTGGAGGTTATTCTTATGCAATATAAAGATATCCCATTTTTAGTTTAAAAGTATATTAGAATGGCTTGAGGGAAGTGCCTGAAACTAGAGCTGTGATCCAGTAGCCATGTTTCTGGAAAACTGTATAATGATACAGCTTTTACAATGTGACTGTGTGATTGTGAAAATCCTGTGTCTGATGCTCCTTTTATCTATGGTATGGACAAATGAGTAAAAAAAATGGGTAAAAAAAAACCCCACGCAAATAATAGGGGGAACAAATTATAAAGTAAACTGAATATATGGAAATACTAATGGTCAATGAGAGGGAGGGTTAAGGGGTATAGTATGTATGAGTTTTTTCATTTTTCTTTTATTTCTTTCTCTGGGACTCAGCACCAAGGTACTGAGAAAATCTTCTTGACTAAAAGAGGGAAGAGAGAAATGAGAAAAAATAAAGTGTCAAAGGCTGAGAAATATCAGCCTCTAAAAAAATTATCATGGTGATGAATATACAAATATATGATGATAATGTGAGTTATTCATTATATACCAAGAATCGAATGAGCATATGGGAATAATGTTCATGTTTGCATGTTGTTGTGGTTAAAAAAAAATTTTTTTTAATTAAAAAAATATATGGGTAAAAAAACAACTAATGGGGGAACAAATGTTAAAATAAATTGAGTAGATGGAAATACTAATGGTCAGTGAGAGGGAGGGTTAAGGGGTATAGTATGTATGAGTTTTTTCATTTTTCTTTTTATTTCTTTTTCTAGAGTGATGTAAATGTTCTAAAAAATGGTCATGGTGATGAATATACAACTATGTGATGATACTGTGAGCCATTGATTGTACACCAAGTATGGAATGTTCATATGTTAAGAATGTTTGTGTTTGCATGTTGTTTTGTCAATAAAAATATTTTTTAAAAATTATTAAAATCACAGTAGAAAAAGACTAGCAATAAGCATAAAAGCAGTTAATTTCAAATATAGTTTTAAATTTAATACAAATATAAAAAAATAATACCTGAAAGTAAAAATGTTCACCTACAAATAAATGTTAAAAGTCTATGTCAATAGAGGGAAGAAGCCTGGGAGCACAAATGAAATCAGAAGGAAAGACAGACAACAAAGACTGAGATGAGTATAATCTAGGAATGCCTAGAGTGTGCAATGATAGTGACTAAATGTGCAAATTTTAAAATATTTTTGCATGATAAGAAGAAAGGAATGTCATTATCGGACGGTGTTGAAAATAGAAGTTAATTAATCTTTTAAAACTTTAACTTGTGTGAGACTAAAGCAAAAAATGTTTATTTGGTACAAAATTTCTATTTTGACTAGTGCATTTCCTAATATAACTTATGAGAACAACTTAATTGAACTCAATAGTACATGGCACCTTGAATAGGGCATTAGATGTCGTAGGTTTGTCCAGAGAGATGCCCCGATAAATCCCAGAGTGATTTGAATAGTGAATAAAAAAGTATTCGCAAAGTCCCCTTGGGGGAATGGTAAGAAAGGAGGAAAATTTAATTTCCCCAAGTGGAGAATGCTTTATATTCTCACAAGCAGTGGGGATAACCAAAGCAATAGGCTGAGCCCCCAATCTTGTGGTTTGTTCATATGAAACTGAACCCCACAAAGGACAGGCTAAGCCTATTTAAAATTAGACCTAAGAGTCACCACCAAGAGAACCTCTTCTGTTGCTCAGCTGTGGCATCTCTTTCTCAGCCAAGAAAACAAGCAAACTCACTGCCCTCCCCCTCTCTACACGGGACATGCCTCCCAGGGGTGTACACCTTCCTGGCAATGTGGGACATAAATCCTAGAATGAGCTGGCACTCAGCATCAAGGGATTGAGAAAATCTTCTCGACTGAAAGGGGGAAGAGAGAAATCAGACAAAATAAAGTGTCAGTGGCTGAGAGATTTCAAACAAAGTTGAGAGGTTACCCTGGAGGTTATTCTCACACATTAAACAGGTATCACCTTTTCAGTTAAGGTGTAATGGAGAGGCTAGAAGGAACTGCCTGAAAACGTAGAGATGTGTTCCAGTAGTCATGTTTCTTGCAGGTGATTGTATAATAATATAGTTTTGCAATGTGACTGTGTGACTGTGAAAACCTTGTCTGATGCTCCTTTTATCTACCTTATGGATAGATGAGTAAAACATATGGATTAAAAATAAATCAATAATAGGGGGAACAAATGTTAAAATAAATTTAGTAGATTGAAATGCTAGAGATCAATGAAAGGGAGGGATTAGGGGCATGGTATGTATGAATTTTTTTCTGTTTTCTTTTTATTTCTTTTTCTGAATTGATGCAAAAGTTCTAAGAAATAATCATGATGATGAATATACAACTATTGATGATATTGTGAGTTATTGATTATATAACAAGAATGGAATGATCATATGGTAAGAACATTTGTGTTTGTACGTGAATATGCTTCATTAAAAAAAAAAAAAATCTACGTCAAAAATCCGAAATAATCTATTTAAAAAAATACCTGGGATGTGTATAGAAAGGTTGGATAAAGTAAAGGTTGGAGAACCCTAACACCTCAACAAAAAATGGTCAAATAATGATCAGCCAATGAATAATAATGGAAGGACGTAAACAAATGGCCAAATGTGGAAAATGTTCAATTTCCTCTATGAAGAAAAAGTGCAATTTAAAACAACAGCATATTCTTTTCAGCTATTGAATTGGCAAACATGTTTTTAAACTGTAATGCCCACTACTGTCTAGAGTGAGATGAAGTAGGTTGGAGGAAATGTAAATTGATAAGCATATTTCATACACTAAAGGTAGGAATGTAAATTGAATACTACTTTTCTGAATGGCAGCCTGACAATATAATACATACCAAGAATTTAAAATAATCACACTCTCTGACCCAGCTATTCCACTACTAGTGATTTTTCCTACAGATATATTCAGAGATACAAATATATATATGTATAAGGATATTCACTGTAACAATATTTATGCTATTTAAAACATTGGAAATGAATTAAATGTCCAAAAACAGGGGATTGATTTTTTAAACCACATTTTTAAAGCCCTTTTTTTTTTTGCATGGTTAGGCACCAGGAAGTGAACCCGGGTCTCTGGCATGGCAGGCGAAAACTCTGCCTGCTGAGCCATGATGGCCCAACCTAAACCACATTTTTAAAATCACATTTTCAAGGAATATTTAACAATAAAGAAAAATGCCCACGATTGAAAAGTATTGAAAAATCAAGATATAAAACGTTATATCTAATAAGATAGTAATTTTCTAAAAACAAAAATTAAAAAGTATATCCTCAAGTATAGAACACTAGAAGGAATTATGACAAAATATGATATGAATGATATTCTTAATATGTGGTGATGTTAGGGTGGATTTTCATTATATTCTTTTCACTTTCTTATGTTTTGTAAATTCTCTACAACGGGCACGTACCATAATTCATCATTTCCAAAATCCACATTTTTTCATATTTAACATCTCTGAAATTGGAATGCATCTTAAAATTGATGGCATCTTTGACTAAATGGCATATATTATTACTATTGTACTCAGCAGTAAAAAATAAAATGATAAATATGATTAATTTATAAAGATCCAAAAGGAAACGTTTAGTGAAGAGATTCTTAGAAAAGAGGTATAAATCAAAGAAAAAGATTTAAAGCAGTGTGTCTTTCACAGGACACAGCTCTCAGTGAAGACATTAAGAGCCTGGGTTAGTTTCGTAAATCTTCCTGCAGTCACAATTTT
>PVIY010027497.1:7871-34218 GCA_004026745.1 Myrmecophaga tridactyla
TCACCCCCGCCCCTCTCTAGGCAGCTGGGTCCAGGGCTCCTGGGAGGTCCACACCATCCCGCGGTTCTTGAGGACGATGATGATGCTATGGGCCTGTTCTGGGGGAGCTCCTTGTCTCTGCACCCGCTCCTGCTGGGAGGGAGAGCACTCACAGAATTTTGGCCTCATTTCTGAAAGGTCTTAGAAATGGGTTGCGGTGAGACCGCCAGGGCCATATGAGTGACAAGTCAGAGACCCTGCCCCACTGTTTGTGGAAACAAGGAGTTTTCCCTCCTCCTTTTTTTTTTTTTTTTCCGAGTTCTCAAGTGGGCCACTGACTTGTCCTCTCTTGATGAAATCCAGGGAAAGGGGGGGGGGGAGGGGAAGGGGGGTTAGGAGGGGAAAGGGGAGGGGACAGGAAGGAGGGCAGGAAGGAGGGAGGGACATCTTAGGATGAATGCCACCCAAATCCAAAATGCCAGGAGTTACAGACCATTATCAGAAAATAGATTTTTCTTGCCTGAACGCAAAACAAATAGCGGCTTCCTGTGAGTGGGACTGGAGAGGAGTCTGGAAGGCAGAGAAAAAGACAGGGTGCCACTAGCACTTCAGAATGGGGAGTGGATTTCTGTTGCATTTTTTATGGATGTCGGGGTCCCTCCCCATTGCATTACAGTCCGGGTGAAAAATGATCCGCAGCCCACCAAGGACAATAGATCTTTGGGAATCAAGATGTCATTGCCAAGGGCCGTGTTATCATATGAGATTTCTTTATGGATCAGCATGGCTGATTTATTTATAAACGTACCCTGTTGGTGTCCATTAGGCCTCCCGGGCAGAGAATGGGGACAGCCGGCTTATATATGTGTTGCCTGGGCACATGGTGATCCCCCTGTAATGCATTTACTAAAGAGAAGGGGAAGGATAGCAGGGAAATATATTGGGGCTGCTTCTGAGTGCTGGAGACCTGAGCCCAGGGCTAGGGGTTGAGACACCTGGGCTCTCATTCCAGCTCCATCATTTGCTGGACACATAAACTTGGCCAGTGACCTCACTGTGCTGACTCTCAGTGTCCTTATCTATAAAATTGGGGTAGTGATATTCCCTTCTGGGCCATCAGGTCAGTGAGGTATGATGGTGGTTGAAATGAGCATCTTGGGTTGTGTTCTAGTTTGCTAGCTGCCGGAATGCAATATACCAGAAACAGAATGGCTTTTAAAAAGGGGAATTTAATCAGTTGCTAGTTTACAGTTCTAAGGCTGAGAAAATGTCCCAATTAAAACACATCTATAGAAATGTCCAATCAAAGGCATCCAGAGAAAGATACCTCGGTTCAAGAAGGCCGATGAAGTTCAGGGTTTCTCTCTCAAGTGGAAGGGCACATGGTGAACACGGCCCTTCTGCTGGGAAGGAAGCGGCATCATCTGCTAACTTCCTCTCCTGGCTTCTGGTTTCATGAAGTTCCCCAGGAGGCATTTTCCTTCTTCATCTCCAAAGGTCACTGGCTGGTGGACTCTGCTTCCTGGTGCTGCAGCATTCTCTGCTCTCTCTGAATCTCCCATTCTCCAAAACGTTTCCTCTTTTATAGGAGTCCAATAAACCAATCAAGACCCACCCAAATAGGTGGAGACATGTTGTCACCTAATCCAGTTTAACAGCCACTCTTGACTAAATCACATCATCCAGGGAGGTGATCTGATTACAGTTTCAAACATACAGTATTGAATAGGGACTACTCCACCTTTATGAAATGGGATTTTGATGAAAACATGGCTTTTCTAGGGGGCATACTTCCTTTCAAACCAGCACAGGTTGGAATGAGTAATACTATTATTATTGACTTCTCTGGGTAGGAATTAATAATACTGGTATATCCGTTCATTTATTTATTCAACAAACACTGAGTAGCCATTATGTTCCCAGGTGCTTTGGTAGGTGCCAGGGACACATCTTCACTGTGTTAGGGGACAGACAAGTCACCTTTCTATCCTGCTTTGCTTATAGATTTGTTTCTTGTCCTTAAAGTTCAAAACCTTTACCAGGATTTCTAAGTGTATGTCTCTTCTCATTAAGTGTACCTGTAATTTCTAGGTCTGTTTGATTTGCAGACAGAAGTCATTCTTCACCTCTGCAAGGTTTTCTTCATTATTGGTGTGCTCTTTTCTCGCCTTCCAGTTTGATAGTATTAAGTGTCCTAGACTCATGTGCCACGTCTTTTTATTTTTTTCCTCTTTGTTTTTACATCTTCATGGCATGCTACAAGGGGGTGATGTCCCTGGGGGGTTGCTAATGGGTGTTCCACTGCCCATTTAGCCTGTCCATAGAAAGCCAGTCCTCGCTCATTGCCCCTTCCTCGCCAAATACATAACATTGATGGGAGCCGTGAGGGTACAAAAGAGGGGCTGAATCGGCCTTTAGATGCTCACTGTTCTCTAGAAGTCTATCGCCACTGATAATGATAACAGGTCTTGACAGCCTCAATCCCATATCCCAACATTCTCTGAATACAAAGAAGCTGAACAGAAGCCAAAGAAATTAAAGAGTTCAGGGGTGGGTCTAGGCTCAACACAGTAGGCATTATCTTGGTTCTTACTTTTTGAAATATTCTAAAGTTGCATCAAATCAATTCTTATCACTGAGAACTGCACTGATAGTCTGTGTTCTGTCTCAGAGCCTTCTCCTACTCCCCTTGGAGCACGGAGGAAAAACCACTGAACAATATCAGTGATATCGTGGTGGGCACCAGGCTACTTGACCACTGCACGGCACCCAGAGGGCACCATTTATGTTGCAGCATGTGTAGATGCATTTATGTTGCAGCCTATGTAGATGCATTTATGTTGTAGCCTATGTAGATGATGTGTCCTTGAGCACATGGGGTGTTTCCCAGCGGGCCCAGCTAGGGTCATACCTGGGTGACCCTGGATTATAGGGAGCTTCAATCTTCACTATGGTTTTTTCTTTGCATGTGTCATATGTTCTGTAATCTTCATATTTACACTATTTTTATTATTATCGTTTGTTCAGAGAGTTTAGGATATCACTCATTGGTTCAATATCTTGGCCAATGTGTAGAGTAATGTGTTAGTTAGATTCAGTTGTCAACTTGGCCAGGTGAGCATACCTAGTCTTGTTGCT
The DNA here is from genome assembly GCA_004026745.1 of Myrmecophaga tridactyla. Taxonomy (NCBI): domain Eukaryota; kingdom Metazoa; phylum Chordata; class Mammalia; order Pilosa; family Myrmecophagidae; genus Myrmecophaga; species Myrmecophaga tridactyla. The sequence goes on from PVIY010027497.1 coordinate 10,989, forward strand.
GCGGACATGAGCCAACAAACGGTACGTGAACCTCATCTGTTGCTAATTACATCTGCAGTCAGCTAGGAGGCGTGTCTGCTGCAATGAGTGACGTTTGGCTTAATTGGCTGGTGCTTAAATGAGAGAATGCAACGTAGCACAGCTAAGCAGCTCGACATTCCTCATCTCAGCACTTGCAGCTCAGCCCAGGCCTTTGGAGATGGAGAAAGAAGTCACCCCGGGGAAAGTTGTTGGATCCCAAGGGCCTGGAGAGAAGACCAGCAGAGACCATCCTGTGCCTTCCATGTAAGAAAGAGCCTCAGTGGAAAGTTAGCTGCCTTTCCTCTGAAGAACCAACAAAATAAATCCCCTTTTATTAAAAGCCAATCCGTCTCTGGTGTGTTGCATTCTGGCAGCTAGCAAACTAGAACAAGTAACCAACTGGTTCTGGTTTGCTAGGACTTTCCTGGCTTGGATACAGTAAATCCTGAACCCAGAAACCCCCCTCAGGCCTGGGAGAATCGTGATGGTTGAATACTCTACTGGTGTGGTAGAAAACCACATACGGCGTATTCATAACCAGATGAAAAGCAAAGTGTTGGCTTATAAACACCCAGTGCCAAGGCAACAGTAGAAACAGACTGGGGTCTGAGGCTGAGGCAGAACATTTTCCTTCGATACCTAAATTGAATTCTGAAACTAGAGACCCACGGTTTCAGATGTGGCTGGAAAGAGAGCTGGCCTCCCCCACCCAGATACAGGGGAAGAGGCAGTCCAAAGAGTACATGGGCTCCCTTTGTATGCAGTGGCCCTATGCACCAAAGAAACATGACCTTGCTTGGCCCAGTCAGCCTGACCACTTTCCCATGGAGAGAGTGAACTTGGGGGTGGAGAGGTGGCCAGAAATGTCCCTTAAACCTCTTTAAATTAGAGAAGGCATGGGTGGAAGTCACCTTCCCTAAGGGACAAGGCATTAATCCAGGAAAGGGGGAATGCAGCTCTTGTCCCAACATCACACATAGCTTTAGATGACAACCCTTCAGTGAGTGCTCACAATGACCCAGGCCTGGTATTGAGCTTCTAAAATGTATTATCTTATTTGATCCCCATAAAAATGTCATGAGAGATACTAACATCACCCCCTTTAGACACATGGGGAAACTGAGAAACAAGAGAGGTGGATTCATTTGCCCAGCATAGAACTGGAATTCACATCAGCTAATGTGATGGGCCTAACTGAGTGATCTGAATTCTAGTTGCAAAGCTAAATCTTTATAACATTGGGTTCCTTAATGTGTCCATGCCCAAGTTTCCTTACCTGTCAAGGGGGATGATTGTTTCCCACCACCCCCTCCCCAATTATCTTACTGCAATATTATGAAGATACAGTAAAATGGTAGGTGTGAAGGTACTTTAATCATCTTACTCATATATAAATTATTCCTCATATAACTTACATAATATCAGTGACATTTCAGTTTCAAGAACAATGAAACGAAGAGTCATCCAAATTCAAAAGGCAGCCCTGAGATGGGGGGCCCTCGGACAATTTAAATAGAACTCTTTCTTGACAAGCAGATTGAGGTGACTAATATCTCTGATGTCTTTAGTCTTTGTGGGGTTGCCTTTGTGTTTTTAGAGGAATCTGGGATGCAATACATAGAGTCCCACCGATGCCTCGTTAATTCTTGATTGAAACTCATATACGTCGTCCATCTGTAAAATGGGAAAAATGGGAGGCAGAGATAATTAGATGCTCTGGGTGGTGGTCAGAGGGGTAGAGCATCCTCAGTGAAAGGAGAGAGTGAATAATATCTATCAGTAGCAATGTCTCTATCTGCTCAAAATGGCTTGTTGCTACTGAGAAGCCTGCTTTAAAAGTAGGGAGAGAGGCCAAGAGTTCTCTCCAGGGCCCTCAAACTCTGAAACTTTGATGTCATCTGAAAGCATCAATCATGAACCACAGACTTCAGGAGCTTGGAATGACCTTGGAAATTATGTGCTCCAATGCCTTTATTTGACAGTTGAGAAGAGTCTTAGAAATAGTCCAAGATTTTCTCAAGAACATACAGCCAATGAGGGACAGAGCCAAAAGCTAGAATTCACGTCTCCTACTCCCTGTTCAGTGCTCTTTGCATCTGACCGCCTGCCTGTAATGTAGTTTGAATCTTAAATTTGAGAAGCTGGCTATGTGGTGGGGTGGCTGGAGGCAGTCTTGGTGGGAGAGGGATAGAGAAAGGGGAGGGGATAAGGAAAGAGAAAAAAGAGTGAGAAAGAGGAGAGGAGAGACGGGGAGGGAGCAACAGAAAACAGCATGATAGAGAAACAAGATTCACAATAAATATGAGGGATGCTACGGAAATTACTTTTTGAATGGCATTTAATTGGTTTATTAGTGTAATTCAGTTGCAGTTTGATTTGATTCAAACCTCTGATGTGTGTGATTCACCACCCACCAAGGACACCGCCAGCCTTTTCGAACAGCAGCAAATGGCAGATCTGAGAGAAGGTGGTGACAGAGGGTAAGGGTGAAGAAGGAGAGAGAAAAAGAGAGCGGGAGAAAGAGGGGAGAGAGAGACAGGGAAAGGTAATAAAGAACAAGAAAGAGAGCTGGAGATGGGTGGTGATAGATTAGAAGAGAAGGCGAGGAGGGGAAAGAGATGGGAAGAGAGTTAGAGAGGGATGAGGGAAAGAATACACACTGCAAAGGGGAGGTTAGGAGACCTGAGAAACTAAGAAAGTCAGGTGGGGACAGAGCAACAGATGCTAATTGACAAGGAGAGACAAAAACAAAGAAAAGACAAATGGGAGATAGGACACAGGGAGAGAAGAAAAAGTATAGGAGTCCTATGAGTTGCAAATACATGGCAAACACAACTATGTCCTGGGAATCTCCTGGCTGCTGACTCCCTCTGGACTCCTGACTCTGGCACCAGGGCCCTGCCACCCGCCAAACCATCTTCCACCCCCCTGAAAAGGAAGCCCTTCTGTGTTGTTGGTGCCATCCCCAGCCAGATGTCAGAGAAGCAGCTTTTTTGGTGGGACCTTGGGGAAGGAGGAGGGTGGGGCTAGGGAGGTATGGAATTCTGAGATTCTTTAGCATCTCAGAACTAAAGACCCAGAGCTTTTACAGTTGACCTCACTTCCTTTCACAGATGGGAAGTCCGGGCCCAGGGTGGAGAGTAGGGGCAGAGGCAGAGACCACCAGTGAGGAGTCAGAGGTGAATCCTCCAAAACTGCTTGTCCTGTGTCCTAGGCCAAGGCTTGAGCAGGACAGTGTATGGTGCAGCAGTTATTGGCACAGGTTTTGGACCCCAGCTGTGTGGCTTTGGCCAGGTCACATCACCCATCTGAGCCTCACTTTCCTCATCTGCAAAATGCAGATCAGTCTAGTTGCCATTTCATAGGGTGATATGAGGAACCAAGAAGATAAGACTGTGTGAGAAGGATCTAGGAAAGACCCAGCACAGACAAGGTGCCTGATGTTTTATGATGTTTAACACACATCCAAACACACGCAGGTACACCCAGCAGAGCTGGGGGCAGGGGCCGTCCTTAGTTAGGATTTGAGAAGGGCAGTGTGGGCTTGTGTTCATGAACTGGGCCCTGTAAACTAGAGGGCCTGGGTTTGGATCCCTTCACCACTGAGTGACCTTGGGAGAGCTAATCCACCCTGCTGTGCTTCAGTTTCTTCATCTGTAAAATGGACATGACACTTATCCCTAGGCCATTGGTTGGTTCACAAAGATCAATTGAGATAATAACAAAAAAATGCTTTAAACTGGGTCTGACACTTAGTCGGTACTATATAAAGGTTATCTCTGACTATGAGTGTGGCTGGACTCACCTATATAGATATGGAGGCTGAGGATGAAAAGTGGGACATACTCAATGCAACATGCAGCTGGTGCAGGGAAAGCCAGGGTTAGAATCCAGTACCATCTGGTGGCTCAAGACTTCCCAAAACTTCAGAATCCCTGTTGAGGAATCTTCCCACATTGCCACATTTTCTAAAGGAGAAGATGCATCCCCCACTGCCAGCACCGCATGGCTTCTTCCTTCTTACTTAATCTTCACTTGTATCTTTTATGAAAATACCTCTCTTTGAGGAGGAGAAAGGACAGAGTTCATTCAGCTCAGACTTTGGTTCCCCTGGCCTTTAGAACAAACCGCCTGCACACAGAGACACGCACCCAAATATACACAGGCATACTCTCCACCTCCATCCGCAGTTACAGAAGCCAGGTCAGCGTGGCTGATGGTAATTGTCTGGGAGCACAGGCTGGATTTGTCTCTAATGCTGATTCCAGGGACCTGTAATTTTCATCAGTGCCGCAGGACTTTTTATAGAACTGGAAAAAATGCATGCACAGCTAATGAGCTGTAATTCTGAAGAGCTTCTGCCTTGATTGGGACTAATTATTTTTGTAAAGAAAATAATTAACAAGCCTGGTGACTCACCAATGGGGAGAAGAGGCCTGCTTTGGGGCACCATTGATTATCACAGGGCGGGTTTTCAGGACCCTGTTCTCTGTTCTCAGTGGGGCCTGGACAAGAATGAGAGAGAAGTGGAGGTCCTGATGTTACCCTTATCGAAGTGCCACTACCAGGGGGTGGGAGGTGGCCAGGGACAGGCGAGGAGAAGAGTGAAGTCTCCATAGCCAGGGAGAGGAGATCAGTTGGCTTCTGTCCTCATTGAAGTGCGCTGTTTCAGTTTTCTAAAGCTGTCGGAATGCAATATACCAGAAATGGCTTGGCTTTTATAAAGGAGATTTATTAAGTTGCAAGTTACAGTTCTAAGGCCATGAAAACGTCCAAATTAAAGCACCAACAAGAGGATATCTTAACTCAAGAAAGGCCGATCGCATCCAGGGTTTCTCTCTTACAGAGGAAGGAACATGGTGATGTCTGCTGACCCTTCATTCCTGCCTTCTGGTGTCAGAAGTCTCTCTCAGCTTCTGGCATCTCCTGGGGCATTTCCCTTTTGCATCTCCAAATGTCTGTGTTTTCTCCAAAATGTCCCTCTCTTAAAGGACCCCAAAATGCAGAGTGAGACCCCCCTTAAATGGGCGGGGTCACATCTCCATGGGAGCTACCTAATCAAAAGGCTCCACCTGACAATAGGTCTGCTCCCACAAGATTGAATTAGAAGAACATGGCTTTTCTGAGGTACGTAACAGTTTCAACCTGCACATTCCATACTCTGGACCCCAAAAGACATGTTCTTTCCAAATTCAAAGTACATTCATTCCATCACAATAGCACACCTTAAATCATTTCAGTAACAATAGAAATATGGTACAAAGCCAAAAATAATGCAAAATTTCATCAAAATCTGCTACAGTCATGGACTGTCCTAAGTCAGAATTCTCCTCTGGCTATTGACCTGTGAGACTAATAACAAGGTATCTACTTCCAGTATACAAAAGAGGGACAGTCATAGGATACATGTTCCCCTTTCCATAGGATGAAATTCAAAGGAAAACAGGGTTTACCAGACCCAAACAATTCCTAAAACCTGCAGGGAATACTCCATTAGATTTCAAAGTCTGTGAGTTGTTTATTCTCAGGGCTTGAGAAAGCGGCAGTCCCACCCTTTCAAAGAGTTTGCACCTTCTCTCTCCAAATGCTGGGCTGAGGGTTACAACACTGGGGAGCATCGAGGAGACCATCTTATTCTCACACCCTCCTCAAGCATCTCTGTGGTACCCAGACTCTCTGCCATCTCAGGGGCACATGCTCAACCCCTTTAGAACAATGGGATGCAGGCTAGGATCTTTCTAATCCCTGGGGAATATATTCCACCCTCTCTGAGGCCTGAGGTGGCAAAACTTTTCTGCCCACACTCTGCCTCTGGGGCAAACTCACCCTCTCTACATGCATGGGTGGTTCCATTCTTCTGGACTGAGATTTCCTGGCTCCAGACCTTAGCTTCTACGGTTCTGTCTCTGAAGTCATTTTTCATTCTATTTGTCCCTTTTGGTCCCTTTTAGCCCAGACTGGCAGTGGTTCCATTTATACAATCCCACAACACACTTGTTGGTTTTCCATGCAGTATACAGGGATCAAAATAATCAGACAATAGGACTTTCCACAAATCCTTTATGGATAACTCCATCTCTAATCCTGGTTTGTGCTGAAATGGCTGAAATGGCTGACTGGTTCCATGTTTGGTTAAATCCTCATGTGGGACACTGTCCTCTGGGATCTCATTTTTCAAAAGCTCAGAATTTACCAAACTATCAATTTCTGGTTTCTTAGTACCCAAGAATTCAGTTCTCAGCTTATCCCTGTATTCTTGCATATTATTATACACTGCAAGGAGAAGGTAAGCTGCATTTTTCCACATTTAATTGGGAAACGTCTTCAACTAAATATCTCAGCTCATCACTTTCAAATTCTACTTTCCGTCCAACACCAGGACTCAATTTTGCCAAATTCTCTGCCACTTTAAAGCATGTATCACCTTCCTTCCAGTTTTACAATGGCACATTCATTATTTCTATCTGAGTCCTCATTGGAAGTATCTTTAGAGTCCATATTTCTACCAACAGTCTCTTCAAAGCAATCTAAGCCTTCTCCATCAAGCATTTCACAATTCTTCCAGAATCTTTCCCTTATCCATTTACAAAGCCATTCCAACATTTTTGGTATTTACAAATCACAGCACCCCATTTCTCAGACTGAAATCTGTCTTGGTTTACTAAAGGTGCCAGAATGCAATATACCAGGAATGGATTGGCTATTATAGAGGGGATTTATTAAGTTGCAAATTACAATTCTAAGGCCATGAAAATGTCCAACTTAAGGCAACAACAACAGGATACCTTCATTCAAGAAAGGCCAATTTCATCCAGGGCTTCTCTATCACATTGGAAGGCACATGGCAACATCTTCTGGCCCTTTTATCCTGGCTTCTGATTTCAAAAAGCTCTCTAAGCTTCCAGCATCTCCTGGGCATTTCCCTTCTGCATCTGCAAACATCTGTGTTCTCTTCAAAATGCCCTCTCTTAAAGGACTCCAGTAAATAGATCAAGACCCACCTTGAATGGGCAGGGTCACAATTCCATGGAAACAAACTAATCAAAAGGTCCCACCAAACAGTAAGATTAGGGAAGGGAAATAAACCCACCCCTAATAGGAGGGAGACTACAGAGTCATGGCAAAGGGTATAGATATGGAAGGAGGAAGAACAGAAAACAATAATACTATCTGCCAAAATATGCAATAAATTCTAACAGTTCTTATAACAAACAAATGGTTGGCATCCATAGCTCGAGAAATAATCCTGCCATACATGAGCATGGCACTTTACAGTTTTCAAAGCCCTTCCCCAAATGTCCTTTCATGTCAACTTCCCCGCAACTCTGCGAAGCAAGAATTGTCCTAGATCACACAGATGGAGAGTGTGGTAAAACCAGGACGAGAATCTGAGTCTCATTAACCCAACTCAAGAGTAGGAGTGGGTCCATGACCCCATGTGGACAGAAATAATTCCCAGCAGCTGGTCCTTGACTTTTTTCTTCTCCCTAGAATCAAATCAGCAAGACATATCTAGGCAGCCCATGTGAGGAGGTAAAGAGGCTAGATAGAGCAGCGAGAAAAAAATGTGAATCATGAACCCTGGGGGTTATCCTCACTACCTCTCCACAATAGAGTTCTCAAAATCCTCTGTAGTACTTGAGAGCCTGAGTTCTCAGGCAAACAGAACTTAGACATGTGAATTAACTTCTCTGAGCCTCAGTTTCCTTACCTGTAAAATGGAGATAATGATAACAGCTACAGCGTAAGGAGGTTGGGAGGACCCACTCATTTATTCATTCATTCAAAAATATTTGAGCACCTACTATGTGCCAGGAACTGTTCTAGGTGTAGAAACGTAGCAATATGCATTAAAAAATTATTGCCTTCATACACCCTATATTGTAGTGAATAAAGAGAGAGGCAATCGATGCATAAGTAAATATAAAACCTGACAGTGTTAAGGAAAAAAAGTAAAGCAGGGTAAGTGGATAGGGAGAGCCTGGTATTGGACAAGAGGTTGCCTGGTTACTGTTTTACATCTGGTGTTTAGGGAAAGTTTCACTGTTGCAGTCTCATTTGAATGAAGACTGAAATGGAGTGTGAGGATAAGCCAGGTGACATTTGGGGAAAGGGCCCTTGTGATTCCAGAGCCTTGCATTGGGAACATCCCTTGCCAGCCAGATTGGAGCAGATTGAGAGAAAAGGAGAGTGACAAATGAGATGAGAGAGAAAATGGGAGCCAATTTGTGCAGCAGTTCTTTGGTGATCATAAGGACTTTGATTTATGTTTGGAGTAAGGTAAGAAGTCTGGGTTTGAGAAGAGAGTCCTGCTTATGTTTAAAAGGATCACAGTGGCTGCTGGGTTGGGGATGTGGCAGGGCAAAACTTAATGAGATAATATCTGTGAAGCACTTAATACAGAGCCTAATGGGTTTTAAATGATCAGTAGTATTGTTATCATTATTATTACTATTATTATTTCCTTTTGTCTAATTTAAGAGCTCTCTTGTCTAGTCAAGGTACATTCTTCAGAGCTAGACAAAACCCCTCAGAGAGTGACGCTGGCTTTGACACTGTCTCGACACCCTCCCCAGACTCTCCAGTCAACAAATATTAATCAAGCACTCAATCTGTGCCGGGTCCTGGGTTACTGTCCCAAGCAAGTACAGTCAGGCCATTCAATGGCTCCTGACATCACGTGGTTTTCAGAATCTTCACTATCTTTGACAGTGTCTTCTGGACTTCTTCTAATTGACTCCTTTTTTTGATTGTCACAATTCAGGACGTGCTGCTGGCATCTAGTGGGGTAGAGACCACGAACAGCGCTGTACATCCTACAGCGCACAGGACAGACCCCCACAGTAAAGAATTACCTGGTTCAAAACAGCAGTAGTTCTGAAGCTGAGAAACCCTGGTCTAGTTGGTCTGCCTCCAGCAGAGCTGGTCCCGAGGGTTTCTCCCCAAAGCAGTTTGTGTTTACTTGAGACTTTGAGGCTGCTCTCTCGGTGACAGCTCACCTATCTAAAACACTCTATAGTTTACACAGTTGAATTATTCTGTGTAATCCTCCCAACCATCTGGGAAATAATTAAGGCTAGATTCACTCCCCCCTTAGGAAAAAGAAGAGCAAGACTCATAGATGTTGCATGACTCAAAAGTGGAACTCAAGAGTGCAAGTTATAGGGAGGCTGGGTTTTTTTTTCAATTAAGGAAGAACTTTCTAACCATCAGAGTTTTCTGAGACTAGGGGGAGAATTAATTAGCATTACTGAAGGTATTCAGATGGAGGTTATTCCCTGAGGCTGTGTTTTCCAATGGGTTCCATGGAGTGTTGGCCCACTGGACAACAGAACAAAGGAGCTGTGGCTAAAATTTTTCAAGAAAGCCTGCCCACACTACATCTCCTTCCTGGAGCTTCACGGTGTACTGAGAATAGTAAAGGCTCTGATAAGTCCTGCAGTGACGAAACTTTCCTTTTGTTTGACCCAGTGTTTCTCAAACCTTTTTGTGCACATAGTTCCATTACCACTCCAACCCCAAATTTTATCACATGAATTGTAGAACCAGTGTTTAATGGAGCACATTTTGGAAAATGCTACTTTACAGGATACTCAGGCATGGAATGAAATATCAGACACTTCCCTCTGCCTCTTGGGCCCGTGTGTAGTTCTATTACTTTCTATGCGACCTTGAGAAAGGCCTGGTATTTTAGGAGAAGCATTTGAAGTATCTAGATCTGGACTGAAGATCCACGTGGCTAGAGTATACCATTTCAGAGCTTGGCCGGCATTTATTTTTCATTTTCGTCTTTCTGCTTCGTGGGAGTCTATTTGGTTTAATGTGAAGTCTTTGCCCCCAAGAGTGTGAATCAGATGCATTGCGCCCCAATCATCTGCTTGATGCCTTACTCCAAGGAGAATTACATCACCTGCCTCATTTAGAAAGTATCACCATAGTAATCGCACCTACTCTTGTTACATGGTCCTAGATGACTTCCATGTGGCAGTGGGTGAGTGCTGCCTCATCCAAAAGAGAGAGGCATGACAGTGAGTTTCAGTGGATGAGCATCACTAGCTTTCTTGTTGTCTTTCTAGTGGTGGAAGTGGGAGTGTAAATGTCAGTGTGAAATACAGTGTTTCCAAGACTCACCTGGGAAAACACCTATGTGAATTAAAGGCTTTTAAAAAACTTAGCTTAATTCCAACTAAGTACCAGCCTAAAGATGAACTAGGATGCCTAACTGTTGAGCAAGACAGGGTGAGGGAGGGGGGACAGTGAGCATGGTGGGGGTAGTAGAAAGGGAGGGACCTTAGCGAATAGGTAAATCTGTGCTTGCGGTGCTGTGTTTGCCAAAGTTTTGTCTCCATATGACTAATAGTCTGAGAGACTTCAGGTGGCCCCATGGACGCTGCAGGAAATAACATGGAATCCCACGGTGAGAAAGTGATTGCCCTTTCGATTTACTTTCTATCCTTCCAATTGACAGAGAGTTGTCTCAGTTTGGGGCTACTGTGTTTTAACACCACTCAACACTTGCAAATCTTCCTTTTGTGACAAAAAGAGGGATCAGCTGTCGGACTCAGAGCCCAGGGCAGGTAGCAGTGTATAGCTGGAATTTAATAATGTTCTTTCGTTTTCATCACATCTATTTTTTTAAACTTTTTTTTTATTGTATAATACAACATACATACAAAGCAAAGAAAGAAAAAAGCAATAGTTTTAAAAGCACTCTTCAATGAGTAGTTACAGGACAGATCCCGGATGAAAAATCATCTCAGATTGTGCCTTCTAGCTGCTCCACAACATGCAAAGCTAGAAGGAATAAACATTTTTTTATCATCACAATTGACTTTTTTTCTTTTATGTGAAAAATAACATACGTACAAAAAAGCAATAAATTTCACAGCTCAGTGCAACAATTAGTTGTAGGACAGATTTCAGAGTTTGATATGGGTTACAGTTCCACAATTTTAGGTTTTTACTTCTAGCTGCTCTAAGATACTGGAGACTAAAAGAAATATCAATATAATGATTCAGCAATCATACTCATTTGTTAAACCCTACCTTCTCTGTATAACTCTACCATCCCCTTTGAGTTTTCTATCCCACTCTTCAGAGATTTTTGGGCTATGCCCATTCTAACTTTTTCATGTTGGGAGGGGCTGTAAGTAATGCACCACATCTATTTTTAAGGCACTTCTGTCTCTAAACAGGACACTCATTTTCCATTGACAATTGTGATGTGAGTTTTCCTTTTTAACTAGATGTATTGAGTCAAAAAGTAAGTCAATTTAAGGAATAATATAAAATGACAAAATAGGACACATATGCATACATGGATGATAAATCATTTTGAGTCTTGGGAAAGCAACTGAGTTTTGGGAAACAGGTTTTATGGGAAATGTGGCTTTGGAGAAAGCAACTCTGGGTTAAATGCCAGCTCAGTCACTTACTAGCTGTGGTGCATGGAGCAAGTCATTTTACTCTTTCTATCTCAGTTGTGTAGCCGATTAAGTGGGAATTGCAAAATAACCGTATAAGGCATATAGTAGAGGATCAGTAAGTGGCAACTCTCACTGTGGTTACTTTGTGACGTGCACATCAGTTTGTACACATGGTGCCTCTGAGGGTCCCAGGTTTGGGGGAAAACAAATTTCTTTATGATCAGCATCCCCACAGTAGCATTGTTTGAACATTCACTATGTGCCAGGTGCTGTTCTAAGCCTTGGACTTGTTTCATCTCACTTAATCTTCCCAGTAGTTCAGTGAGGTAGGGCATACTATTATCCCCATTTTACAGATGAGGCACACAGAGATAAAACAAAGTATCAAAAGTCACACAACTAGAAGCAGCAGAGGCAGGCCTCCTGTTTCCAGTTTGCAGGCTCTTAACCACTCCCGTAAGTAAGAAAAGCTCCTGTACTTTGTAGACCCTCAGTAAACTTTTGTTACTGATGATGAGGGTGACTGTGTTACTTGGGAATCCTTTAGTTGCAAGGGACAGAAACCCACAGTAACAAACAGGAGTATTGGCTTTCAAAACTGAAAAGTGTAAGCGATTCAGGTCTGGCTGGATCCAGGAGCTTAAATCACGTTGTACTGCTCTCCATTTCTCAGAACAATTCTCCTGTAAGTAGTATTATTATCAGACAGTCTCCCCTTTTATGGCGACAGGAAAGCTTCCAGGAACTCCAAGCTTACATCTTATCCTTTTTAGCAACTTCTAGCAAGGAAGGATTCCCTCTCCGTGGTTTCATAGAAGTCCCAGAATTGAGTCTCACTGCTCTGATTGGCTTGGTTGGGATAAGTGTCCATCTCTGAACCAATCGCTGCGTTCAGGGGCATGAGATGCTCTGATTGGCCAGGGCTGGATCACATGCTCATCCCTAGAGCTGGGGTAAGGCCACCTCTGCCTGAATGGGAGGGACTGAGGTTAGAGAAGAAGAGGGTGGTTCCTCAGAAAAGAGCCACCTGCTGCTCTTGCCATAAAAAGAGAAATTGGACACCAGGCAGGGGAAATGTGCACCCTGTGAAATCTTATTTATAACCTTCACTGAGAAGAGTCATTGGCTAGAAGTCTGCATCAGGAAGGAACAGACTGGGGCTTGGTCACTTCTCTCCCACCAGTTTGCTCTGTGAGCTTGGGTCTCTGTCTTTGTTGGTATGTGGGGACAGTGACACCTTCCCCGTGTGCCTCATAAGACTATTCTAGAGAACACAAGCAATAATGGTATTTAGAAGTGTAATTAGTGTTGTGGCATTTTTTTCCTCTATGGTTTATATTACAAAAAAAAAACACACTTTAGACCATTATGTTTCCAACTAGCTAGTACTCTTCTCAAAATCCAAATTGAGCCAGGCCCTGCTAGATTCTTGATACCTGCCTTTGTCCTCCAGTTAGATTGTACTGCCATGCATTTGGTATGCACTCAATAAACAGTTTCAAAAAGGGCATACTGGGAGGGCCATGGTGGCTCAGCAGGCAGAGTTCTCGCTTGCCATGCCAGAGACCCGGGTTCGATTCCTGGTGCCTGCCCATGTGAAAAAAAAAAAAGGGCATACTTCGTGCCCAGCACTATGCTGAGGGCTTTGTATGTACGGCCTCGTTTGGTTGTCCTGCCAAGCCTGTCCCGCGGTAGGTAATATAAAGGAGGGAAAATACAAACGAACAGCTTGGAGAACTGAGTTCAAATCCTGACTCTGCCTGTAAGAGCAGCAGGACCTTAGCAAGTCATTTAACCTCTCTGAGACTGTTTCCTCTTCCATTCCATGGGGATAATACAGAATCCATATGTTAGATCATAGGGAAGAGTCAGTGAGCTCCTGCTGGTAAGTTGCCTGGCACCATGCTAGATGCATAGTGGTGGGTACCTACCCTAGGTCACTTGGCAGGCATCAATCCCAGCCCCATCTGCCTCCAGGACCTATGCTGCACTGCCTTGCAACACAGCGTGTCTCTTCTGGGGCCATATCAGGTTATCCTTAGCTTCCAGCGACTCAGGGTCTCAGGGTCCCTGCAGCCTATCCAGCTTTGCTCTGTGTACCCAGGCTACAAATTGCCTGCTGCAATGTCCTGAAATAACTCTACTCTTCCGGCCAGTCCCCCTCCCAGCCTCCCTCCCACCAGGCCCAGAATAGCCACATGCATCACAGTTCCAAAACAGTCTGCATGATGCTTCCTCCCCTTTGATAACAGCTCAGCCTTGTCTAAGTGCTGGCATAAGCAGGGCCAGTGTGCCTGCTATGGCTACAGTAAGGCTTAGGTCTGCTATGCTGTCATGTAGAGATGTCACTTGATTTCACTTTCAAGGTGATGTCACACCCATCATTATACCTGGGGGTGGGCGGGGGAAAGAAGCAGGAGAGATGATGTTATCCTAACTCACCAACGGAGAAACCAAAAGGCTAATGATGGTCCATAGTGATGAGTCTTATGTTGACATGTCCATGGGGCTTCACCATTTATTAAAAGAGCTCACATCCCTGTCTCATTTATAATCTCTTTGCTGTGGTCTACAAGGCTTTTCCAGAACTGGAAAGAAGACCTTCTCTTCTTCTATTCGTTCCCTTTCCCATTTTGTACAAGTCCCTCTCTTTTGAGTTTTTCAGATCCACTAAGTTCTCTCTCCTGCCTCAGGGGCTTTGCAAATGCTGTTCCCTCTGCCAGAATGCTCTTCTCTAGCCCTCTTTCGCCTGGCTGTTTCCTTCACATTTCGAGCAGATCTCTTTCCTAGCTACCCACCTTCCTTGTACGTATCAGAAAATTAATTACACATATATTTTTTCGAGATATTTATTTCATTATGTCTCCTATGCTCAATTGTGAACTCCATTATAGCGGAGACCTTGTCTGTCTTGTTCACTAAGCCTTCCCCAGAGCCTGGAACAGTGTCTGAGCCATAAGAGCGGCTTCATAAATACTTTTGGAGGAGAGACATTAGCAACACTGTGTTGTGGTATGCGTCATCACCCCCATTCACCAGACAGTAAGATAGAGCACAAGGCATTGAGGTACCTTTTCCAAGGTCACTCTCGTGTGAGGAACAGAACAAAGAACTCTTGGTGCAGGGTCCTTGCTGTTCCTCACAGCTACTTTTAGACAGAGGCACAGAACCACGGTCTCCCCAGGATGATGCAGGAAAGGGCTCCTCCTGGAAAATAGACTCTCTGCTCTAATCTTCATCTGTGGGTAGGCAGCCGATGGGTAAGAGGATGGAGAAGGGTATTCCAGACAGCAAGCAGACACAAGGCATGTAACCATCACAAGCACTAGGCCTATAATATATGTTTCCTTGACTTACTCATTCATCCATCATTTATTCATACCATATTTATTTCAAATCTACTAAATGCCAGACATTGTTTGGGGTAATTATGTAGGTAAATAATAACCTTTAACACACTAATAATAATATATTTATCACGCCCAGATTTGGGGCCAGACACTATATTGCCCTTTGTGGGCAATCTTAATTTTTTATTTTTTGATATAGGCAGGCTCTGGGAATTGAACCCGAGTCTCTAGCATGGCAGGTGAGAAATCTGCCACTGAGTCACCATTGCACTGCTCAGGGCTATCTCAATTTTAATCCTTATGGCAATGTATTAGGTACCCCTGAGACTGTTGCTGGTGTCTCTGTTTTACATATAAGTAGGCTGAGACTTAAAGGGGTTAAAAACTTCCCCAGATCACTCAGCCCAGGTGGCAAAGCTGGAATTAGAGTCTACTTAGTTGGAGGTAAAAGCCCAAGTTGGCCACCCTTTGATTACCTCACCCCTGCTATAATTTTTCTAATGGAAGAGGTTCTTTCATAATACAGAAGACTTCTGGAGCTAGAAACCTACACAACCTGCAGAAGTATGAGCTGCTGTTGGGAATCTTGCCCCCTTCTCCACCTCTTCTCACCCTCCCTGCTATTGGAGAGGAATCAGCCCATCTGTCTTCTGCCTGGAGCTCAGCCTCCAGCCCCAGCCCCAGCCCCCTACCTCTCCCTCCTGCCATCCCACCTTTGGCTTTGCAGACTTTGTCCCCTAGCACCTTTCCCCTTCTCGCCAAGGTTGTCCCTGCCCACAGCAGCTGAATTGGGCACAAATTGGGCACCCTCCAGCCCTCCCTGCAGCTGCTTCTGACACTTGGCGAGCTCTCCAGTTGAGAGGTCTGTGATCGCTTTTCCCTCCGAGCTGAGCCAGACATGGAAAAAGTTGCCTTCAAATCCTGCAATTACCTCTCGCTAGATTGCAGCTATTTAGCTGGCGACACCTCTGCCCAGCCCTCCTCCGTGCCCAGCAAGCACAAGGGCTGTGAACAACAGAGCTGCAATTCAGGGCCTCCTGGACAGTGCTCGGTCCTGAAACCACTTCTCTTTGGGTCTTGGCTTAAGAAACATTGATTCTACCAATCAAGTGTCCCCTTTCCTACCTATTGCCCTTCTTATACCTCACATTCAGTTCTTCCAAATTCTACTGGCAAGACTCAGAGTGACTTTCCTTCACTTGTTCATTTGTTCATTCCTTCCTTCCTTTGTTCTTTCATTCATTGTGTCGGCATTGAGCTAGACTCTGGGGTTACAACTGAACCAACCAGATATAGACACCGGATAACAGCTGACCTGTTTTGGATGGGACCGCAGAAGAGGGACCTTATGTAGTACTTGGAGAGTGAGGAGTGCAGGAAGAGCTTCCAGAGAAAGTGCTGATTAGGATTAAATGAGGTATAAGCAGCAGTTGGCCATGAAAGAGGAGAAAAACACTGGGGACTGACTCTAATATATGCAAAGACTAGAGGTGAGAGGGGCCTGGCCCACCTGGGGAAATGCCATCCTGGCTAGAGTGGAGGAGAAGTTGGAATGGAAAGAAGGGAGCTTGGGGGGCCATAAGCCCAGCTAAGAGGCCATGGCCTTACCTGAATGGCAGTAGGAAGCCACAGGAGGTTTTAGGCAATTGCATCTTCTCTGTCTCATGTCAATGCCAACTTGACTTTTGACTTCTCCCTTGTTTCTTTCTCCCAGAAAATTTATCAGATCCTGGTATGCCAGGACCATCTATCTCTAGAGCAGGACAGATTCAAAGACTAGTGTCTCTTTCCTTATGTAGGAAAGGAGAGTGGGTGCAGGGACCCTTCATATTGGGCTCAAAGGGTACTTTGTGCTGCTTGGCTCAAAAACCAGTTCTCTGCTTGATGCCAACCCAATCCTCTGAATGCTGAGAAATCATGATCAGTATTGTGGAAGCAGCTCTAGGTTGGGAGGCACCAGTCTGGTCCAAGCCCTGACCCCGAGAGGCTGTGCAACTTTGTGTGGATTTTAACTCATTTTTCTAGACCTCAATTTTTTGATCTGTAAAATGAAGTGATTAGAGCCTTCTTAATTTCCCAGCTGCTAAAAAAAGTTCCATATGTGCTGGTCTGAGGCTGTTACGTATCTCAGAAAAGCTGTATTCTTTTTCTTAGTCCAGTCCTGTGGGGGCAGACTTTTTTGTAAGTGGGATCTTTGTGATTAAGTTGTCTCCATGGAGATGTGACCCACCAAACTGTGGGTGGGACCTTTTGATTAGGTGGTTTCCATGGAGATGTTTTTCTATCCCCATTCAAGTTAGGTCTTAATCCGCTTACTGGAGTCCTTTAAGAGGGAACCATTTTGGAAAAAGCTTCAGAGATGCCACAGAGAGATGTCTGTAGATGCAGAAAAAAAAAAATGTCCCTGGGGAAGCTGTTTGAAACCAGAAACCAGTGGTTTCAAACCAACAGGCACCAGTGACATGTCTTCCCAGACTGACCTTTTTTGAGTCAAGGTATCTTTTTCTGGATACCTTAGTTTGGACATTTTTATGGTCTTAGAACTATAAACTTATAACTCAATAAGTCTCCTTTAAAAAAGCCAACCCGTTTCTGATTTATTGCATTCCAGAAGTATCAGCAAACTAAAATACCATACTATGTGTTGACCTAAACAATGGGAATTTTTTGTCTTGTGGTTTTAAGGATAGGAGAAGTACAAAATCAAGGTGTCAAAAAGGTATGCTTTTCTAAGAAATGATGAATATGCAACTATGTGATAATATTAAGAATTACTGATTGTATATGTAGCATGGAATGATATCTTAATGTTTTTTTGTTAATTTTTTTAATTAATAAAAAAAGTTTAAAAAAAAAAGGTATGCTTTTCCCCAAAGACTAGTGTTCTGGGGCTGGCTGCTGGCAATGATTGGTTCTTGGCTTTTCTGTCACATGGCAGTGCACATGGTGGCATTTTCCACTTTCTGTTCCTGGCTTAGGTGACTTCCAACTTCTTACACCTCCCCATGGCTTCTCTCTTTCCATGCCCAGTTTCCTTTGCTTATAAGAGCATCATCCATATTGAATTAAGGCCCAGCCTCATTCAGTTTGGGCACCTTAATAACACCTTCAAAGGCCTTATTTACAAATGAGCTCACACCCAGGGCCAAGGGTTGGGATGTAAACATGCCTTTTGTGGGGGACATGATTCAATGCCCAACAGAGCTCTTTCTGCTTTGATATGCCATGAGCATAATGGGTATCTGAGAAGAAGAAAATGGTTTCAGAGCAGACTGAGGCATGAAAACTTCCTCCAGGTCTATAATGATAAAAGTCTTTCATCTTGGAATACTTTAATTGGTGGACTGATGATCAAAATAGCAAAAGCCAAAACAAAAACTTCTCAGGAGAACCATAGATTCAAAAGAGGAATGGCTGTTGATATAACACTCTCACATTGTTGAATGCCCATGAACACTTTCATATGTATCCATGGAAGCATTTCCACATCTTTGGAAAGGATAGCTACATATGTGTGCATTCATGTACATGCACCCTCATCTACCTCCCCAATTTTCCTGAGGAACTTTCTATACCTTAAGTGTTCTTTACAAGAGTCAGATCTTGGAGTAATCTGCAGTTGTATCTGGGCTTGGCCACCACAACACATACATATACTCTCCAAATGGCAGAATTAGTTCTAGTATTTTCTGAAACACACACAACATGGAATATTCCAGGACTGCAGGTGTTTAATCATGTTTCAGTAGAGGCCAAGGAGGAGGAAATTAATAGATTTCCCCTTTGTATTATCTGTAATTGCCTTGATAAGACCCCTTCCCATATATGGCCTAAAGAGGTATAAGAATGAGTACAGAGACTTCATCTCTTTAACACCCCACTTCCCCTCCCATCCTAAGCCTCTGAGAATTACCTCCATATTCTGGACCCTCCACATTTCACATCCCAAGACTTCCAATTTCCTGAAGGACGTAATGACCTCCAAAGACAGGCTTTAGTGAGATCAGCTCATGCCTGCTCTTATCAAATATCTTATCAGCCTGTCTCATAGTCTGAAATGGGAGGAAGGAACATAATCTCCACTTGCCAACCCATTCCTGGTCTCTGGCTAATTTTCTTTGAGAATGAAGCTCTATAACCCGTCACTTCACTTCCTCACCTCCTCCTTTAGGACACCCTACTTTCTGATCTTATCCAAGCATGCCTTCTCCCCTTTCTGCACCTCGTAGTGCATACACACACACACACACACACACACACACACACACAGGCATGTGCATCAGCAGGTGTGTCAGGGCTGTGTACTTAGTGGTAGAAAAGTCCTTGAAGGATGAAGGAATGAATAATGAAAGGAACCCAATCGCCACACTGTTAAACCCCAGACCGGAAATTCTTCAAGATGGACTCAAAAATAGCAATGTTTCCTGCATACTAATTAACTTGTTCCAAGGGTTGGGGCAGAATGTCCTTGAAATATGGAGCCTAGAAAAGAAAAAGATGTAGTGCTGTGTGTGTGTAGTTGGGTGTGTGGGCAGAACTTCCACTCAAACCCAGGGGCTTTGCTGATTCCAGTCCCTGAGAGCCTGAGAGTAGTTCAGTACCAAGGACAGTGACTACTGATTAAACAACTTAAGACTGCGATAACTCCAACCATGAAAGCACTATTTGAATGTGATTCTAGGACTTTATTAAGTACATGGCTTTTCACGTGTCTCTCATTTTATGAGCTATATGTGCTCCTGAAAAGTTGTATGTAAATCCATATTTTTTAATATTATAAATTTAGGAACGCATTTACCTTCAACAAATCTTCAAGATTGTTGAATGGGAATTAAAAGCTTTTGTCTCCCTGATTTTTGAAAAGATAGATATGTCTAGAGACAATATAGCTTAGTGGTTAGGAATATTTTAGGAGTAGATTAGGGTTTCTTTGTACTACTAATATTTTAGGCCAGGTAATTCTTTCTTGTAGGAGGCTGCCCTGTGCATTGTAAGATGTTTGGCAACATCCTGGCCTCCACACTCTAGATACCTGTTGCACTTTTCCCATTGTGACAACAAAAATGTCTCCAGAATTTGTCAAATATCCTCCAGGGATCAAAATCCCATACATACCCATTGACAATCTAAGGAATAAATGTATTTGGATTTGATTCTGGCTCTGCCACTTATTAATTGCCCTGGACAATTGGCTTACCTGCTCCATAGTTCTGCTTTCTCATTTGCAAAATGAGGACAACAGTTGTATTTACCTTATGGATTTATTATTGTAAGAAATGAATAAGATATTTCATGTCCAGTTATTTAACATAGTGGTAGAAACGTAGTAAGCCTTCAACAGATGCCCATATTATTGATAATGTCATCGTATGGTCATCATCATAATCTCAGCCATTTAACTCCAAAAGCTGATTGTCATATTTATAAATCATTCATTTAGAAAACACATACTTATATCCACTAAATACTTAATACTCTGCTAGGCAATGGAAGTTCAAAGATGAACAAATTATAGTCTCTTTCTCCAAACACCTCGAAATCCTGGATTTGAGCTCATGGTTTTAAATGCATGTGATTCCCATTTTGTATGCCTGTGATTCTATATAGCACATATGTCAATAAGGATAGTCTTGGTTGTGGTGCAGAAAAAACAAGCCCCCAAATGTCAGGGGCTTAAAATAGCAACGGTTTATTTTCATGCTTACGATACATTTTGATCACAAGTTGGCAGGAGGCTCAGATCTATGTTGCCTTCTCACAGGGATCAACACTTTTGCAGGGGTGGGGCAGGGGGGGAGGCAACAACTTCATTGAAAGAAAAGTGCAATGACACTTACTGAATGCTTATAAGAATGGGAAAACGTAGACATATCCCTGAAGTGCAGGACACAGTGCAGAGTGGACACTTCTGGATGTTGTGGTCACACAGGGTGCATCCATCTTTGAGCTGGTTCCCGGCAAAGATCAATCTCTACTGGTCAGGAGGGATGCATTCCTTGTCTGGGATACTTGCCTTGACATGACCAATGGTGTCACTGGACACTACATCCAAGGGTAATGGTCTTACAGTTCAAGGTGTTCATGAAGATCTGCATTCCGGTGTGTGGAATGTGTGCTGTTACTGGGGTGGGAGCGAGGATGCAGAATGGTGAATCACACGCTTGCCTGTAAAGACTTCTGTCCAAACATTTACACACATTAATTTCATCCGTACTTTATTAGTCAAAGCAAGTCATGACGCCATGCTTAAATTCAAGCGAGAAAGGAAATGCAATCCTACTATGTGCCCAGAAGGAGAACTGAGATATTGCTTAACAGCCCTGAAAACTACAACACAACCATCTCACAAGGGTATCATTGGTCCATAGGGGGATGCTGTGACAATGAGTGAATCGTTCTGTGTAAAACTCTTCCCACTAACAGATACAACTCAATAGTTCCATTTTTGTGATAGATGAGGAGCATCATCACACATAAATTAGGGCAGTTTGTTCTCGAGAATGCAGGTAAGAGAGAGAGAGAGATCAATGAATGTCATGGGTCTGGCCTCTCATCACCATTCCTAAGCCAACGTCAGATTCCTGGGCTTAAATATACAATGACATTGGGCTGCATGCTCAAAATATCGTAAGAAGAGCTCATGGTTTTCAAAAAGAAAACAAGAAGCAAAACAATACTCTTATATTTAGTTGTTCTTATTATCTTCCAAAAATAATTAACAAGGAAACTTTAATGGGAGCAGGGTAAGACCAATTCCACTGATTTACAGCTCAAACAGGAATAATCCACATGAAGGCTCCATTGGCCATTTCATTTTGGCCCTATTATTAATTCATTTCTAAAGTGATCTTTCTCATTCCTAGGGGTATATCCCAGTAACTACGTGCTTACAATACTCTATTTGATTAAAATTTAACAAGCTATGTTATTGGCAAATAAACTATTTATTTCAGTGTTGCTGCTGATGCCAAAAGGAATGCTCTGCACAAAGGAATAGAATTGACACACTAAAGAGCTTGTCATTAATAATTCATAATAGCCAAAAATGCTCTCATATACATATTTTTCCATTGATGACATTAGCGTATAAAAAGCCAGAGGAGTCAGCCAAATTCCTCAGGTTTCCTGTTTATTAAAAGGGGGGGAAACCCTCAAAATTCGATTTAGGTTGCCATGTATAGTGTAATAGAAAGAGCGTTTAAGAAACCAGCCACAGCTGCATTACTAATTTGGCATGTGATTTTAGGGAAGGCATTTGACCTCTCCAGATAGTCTCCTTTCAAAAATGAGGCTAAGGAAAGCTTACTTATACAATGAGAGGAAAGATATAAACATGCTTTGAAAGGTAGAAAGTGCTTTATCAATATAAGTATAATTTTTTTTTTTTGCATGGCCAGGCACCGGGAATCGAACCCGGGTCTCCAGCTTGGCAGGCGAGAACTCTGCCATTGTGCCACCATCGCCCACTTGGTATTATTATTTTTAATAAGTGCTGTTCTTCCTTGCTCCTTAAACCAGACTCCAGTTTATCTGGCAGAAAAAAAAAAGGCCTTTCTCTTTTCTCTTCTTTGGGTTTTTATTCTTAGGGGGAACCCCAAGCAAAATGGTTATACAAGCAAAGTTTGGCTTCAGCTGATAATGAAGACATTGATTGTCTGAGCAAATTGTCCCATCAACCTTTGTGTCCTGTGTTCCACTGATAGCAGTGATACTTATGATTTCTTTAGCATTTAATTAATTTATACCAGGGAGCATGCTAACCTCTTTATAAAGAGATGAAAATTGAGGCTCATAAAAAAATACTTAGACAAGAGCTTCCAACTAACAGGTAGGAGGCCCGGGATCAGCAGTCTACCTCAGGCCACTCTAACTCCAGAGCCTCAAGTTGTAACCTCTCTCCTTTGGTTTTCCTTTGAATAAGGACATGCCAGCTCTGGATAAATCAGCTTCCCCGACTGAAACATGGAAGTATTAGCCAATCAGGAATGCAAGAATGGGCCCAAATGCCAGCTCAACTTGACTACGTGTGTTTTTCCATTGAACTTCACAGCACCTAGGACAGTTTTTAGCCCAGAGGAAGGGTTTAAAAAAATCCATGGGTGGGTTCATAGAGGGGATGGATAGATGGGTGGATGGATGAATGGAGGAAGGGGAAAATGATAGATGGGTGAGCAAATTACTGAATGAGTAAAGGGATTGCTCAATTAATCCATGGATGGGTAAACAAGTAGATTTAGCAGTCATGAAGAAATAGCCTCCAATAACTGTCTGCCTTTGAAGTGTTGTTTAACAAAGAGTAGTCTTAAAAATGTGTTATCAAGTTCTTGAGATTATTCTTCGATATCAGCTATTTGTTGCTTCAGTGGCCCCAGACTTTGGGTGCTCATTAGAGATACCATTTTTTAGTCTCAAGCCTAAAGTGTCATTAGTCAC
>PVIY010027498.1:0-34140 GCA_004026745.1 Myrmecophaga tridactyla
TGTTGCACAATCTGTATCCCTTCAGCTCCTTGGAGGTCACTCCTATGCAGACTTCAATTAGACACTGCTACCTACCATAACTTGCCAAACCCCAACCAAAACCATTCCTGCCAATCCTAAAGAACACCTAGGGCATTATATAAGATTCTACAGAGGTTCCATGCATTAGGATAACTTTCCAGAAACCTACAACCTGTAGATGGGTCCCTGGACTAGACAAGTCCTGAAATGCATAGGGGCCAGCCCTTCCAAAACATCAGCTAGCTCCATCCCCCTATCCCATATTACTGACAGCCCCTTCCAACATGAAAAAGTTAGAATGGGCATAGTCCAAACACCCCTAAAGAGTGGAATAGAAAGATTAAAGGTGATGGTGGAGTTACATAGAGAAGGTAGGGTTTAACGAGTATGATTGCGAAATCATTAAATTGATATTTCTTTTAGTCTCCAGTATCATAGAGCAGCTAGAAGTAAAAATTGTGGAATTGTAACCCTTAAAATCTGTTCTACAACTAAGTGTTGTAATGTGCTTTGAAACTTACTGCTTTTTTGTATATATGTTACTTTTCACACTTACATACACACACACACACAAAGTATCAAAAGGCTTCCTAGAAGTGTGTGTGTATATATATATATATATATATATATATATGCTCCCTAAAGCAACTGGCAATCTTATAGAGACCATTTAACAATATAACAGGAAAATCTTTATTTTGGTGATGTTAGGTAAGCAGGCCAATATACCATTCTTTAAATCGCATAGTCATTTTATAATGTTCCTTTACGATATAGGGTTTTGTTTATATAAATAATCTTAGATTCTTACTTTTATCTGAATCTGTGTAATGCAAAGCAATATTAAACAGCATCCCACCAAATTTCTAGATTTCTGGATTATAAGAACTGGTTTGTGGAATGGGAAGGGGATTGGTAGTACTGATCTCCAGTGCAATGTGTGATAAAGATAATGCTCAAGAGTTCAGAGAGAGCTAGCACATCTGATCAAAATAGCAAGGGTTGAAAAACACTAGTAAAGAATTCATCTCTGTTAAGGGATGGGGGAATTCACAAGGGTGGAAAATGCAATTTTATACTAATATGATTTTAGCAAGAGTTTCAAAATCCTACTTCTACCCGAGAATTGACATACAGAAACTAAAGAGTGACCCTGTTGTTTTTAAAGGCACAGACACATTAGGATTGCTTTTACATGTGCTTTATCTAATCTATAAAGGTAGGAGTTTAAAAATTAGCAATACGTAGGAAGATAAGAACCAGGTATATTTCTTCCCTCTAAGGACGAAAGAAATTTGGGCTTCAGACCTGAGTCCAACATGAACCAATATGAACTGACAGAACCAAAACGAATTGCTCCAGGAAAGGGAATATTTTAGGCATATTTTAATTTAATCAAGACTCTTTAGTCAGCCTGTTGGCATTTTCAGGTGCTAGTAAAATTAGCATGCGTGTCTCACATTCAAACTGAATTCAAACTGAAAATGATTTCTGTCTCATTTCACAAATGTTATTTGTAATTATGTACTCAGAAGTGATTGCTTGAAAACTTCTCTGGGTGTTCCATGCCTTAGATTATGACAAATCCGTATAGTCCTTTGTCACTCCCTACATGCTTGTGTTGCTGCTCAGAAATAAAATGAGACTCGTTTTTATGTCATCTATCTTGGTATATCCTTAAGTTATATTTTTCCAAAGTTATCCCAACTTGCAACCTCTGAATCACCTCTTTTTTTTTTTTACATGAGCAGGCACTGGGAATCAAACCCAGGTCTCCCACATGGCAGGCGAGAACTCTGCCTGCTGAGCCACTGTGGCCCTCTGAATCACCTCTTGCCCCGCAAAACTTGGGGGTATAGATTTCTTTGGCAAAATAGTTGGTTTGGATCAGCACCTCTTTCTTCCATAGTATTCCTCTCCAGAACTTTTGAGGGCCAGTGGAATAATGCCCTCTTATGAATGAAAATATT
Source organism: Myrmecophaga tridactyla (assembly GCA_004026745.1). NCBI lineage: Eukaryota > Metazoa > Chordata > Mammalia > Pilosa > Myrmecophagidae > Myrmecophaga > Myrmecophaga tridactyla. The sequence continues at coordinate 1,992 of PVIY010027498.1, forward strand.
CACAATTAAAAGCTCATTTTTCTTCCTTCCAGCTGTGGTACCAACAAATAAGGCTTTTTTCTTCCCCACTGTCTTTGTTGATCTCTTTCAGAATGTGTGAAGCATTTTTACGAAATAAATGTTCAAGTGAGTATGTGTACCTAAGGAGGAAGTCAGATCATTTTCTTTTTAGTATGGGTGAATGTGTTTTTAGTTTGTAAGCTGCTGGAACGCAATATACCAGGACTGGAATGGCTTTAAAAGGGAGAATTTAATAAGTTACAAGTTTACAGTTCTAAGCCTATAAAAATGTCCAAACTAAGGCATTCATGAAAGGGGGGGATACTTTAATTCAAGGAAGGCCGTGGGTCAGGAACCCCTCTGTCAACTGGGTAGTCACGTGGCTGGCATCTGCTGGTCCCTTGCTCCTGGGCTCCGTTGCTTTCAGCCTCTGTTCCTGTGGGGGTTCCTCACTTTGCTTCTCCAGGGCTGGCTTTCATCTCTTGGCTTCCCTTGGCTCTCTTCATGTTGTCTGCTGGGCTCCAAGCATCTCCAAACATCTGTGTCTCTGTTCTCCGAGTATCAGCATCTGTGTCAGCTCTCTGAGTTTCTTTCTGCTCTCTCAGGTCTCTGTCATTTCTGAGGTTTCTCTAAAATATTTCTCCTTTAATAGACTCCAGAAAAATAATCAAGACCCGCCTAGAATGGGTGGAATCACATCTCTGTGAAGATAATCTAATAAAAAGTTTCTGCCCTGCATATTGCATCAGGGTTAAAAGAAATGGCTGCTCCCACAAAATTGGATCAGGATTAAAACGTGACTTTTCTGCTGTAGTATGTAATACTTTCAAACCATCACAGTATATGACTCTACTTTTAGGGACTGAAGGGATGTGATCCATTTTTCTTTGTGATCCGATCTAGTTGGAGGGATATAGCATAAAAGTAATGGGAACATCTATTCGTTGTGACATCTTGTGGCACACTGTATTGAACAGGACTCACATTTGGGATCAGATGATTCAAATTCCATCTTTCTACTTCTTATTTGTATAGGCTTGACTTCCTCAAGCCTATACATATAAACATTACCTTATCTTTTATAATATCTCCTTTATAGGATTTTCATAATTAAATGACATTCTCCTCCAGTAAACGGGTGTCAATAATGGTAATTTCTACCATTATCATTGTTGTTGTGCTTTCTTGTTTGAACCTGAAAAAATTTGAAGTTTTTTTTATGTTACCTAGCCTCATTTTATGAGATAAATGAGCTGAATGAATTTTTTGAGTGCTGGGTTTTCTTTCCATATATTATCTCATTTCATCCATGCAAAACCCTGGGAAGTAGGTAAGACGATCTCTACTTTACCAATCAGGAAACCGAGGCGGAGGTAGAATAGGTTATACGATTGAGTGGGTCACGTAGACAGTAACAGAGCTGAGCTGAGAATTTGGTCCCAAACTTTCTCTCCGGTGATCACTGCAACCATGTGTTTCATCGTTTTTCCCACCCACCGTGACTGAGGAGAGACGAGAGTGAGTGTGTGAGGGGTAGCCCAATTGGATGACCACAGGAGGAAATTTCTTTAGAGCCTTGGGCTAATCTTTAAAGCAAGTGGAGGGCCGCCATGTGGCTCCGTGGCAGAGTTCCCAACTGCCGCACCAGAGACCCGGGTTTAATTTCCGGTGCTTGCCCATGCAAAAAAAAAAAAAAAAAAAAAATGAAATTTGGCAGTGCTGTTTCTAGTCTGTTTAAAGATAAGGGTTTCCCGCCAAGGCCATCAGTAGCATTGATGATCTAGATTTACCCTCTGGCTTTGCCAAGACCAATTTGAGGGGCATGGTAACATAACCCGTGCTGTTTTCTGGGACTCACTCTTCATGGGAGCTGGAGAGCTTGCTGCGGTTTTGTTTGATTGCTCTGTTGTTTTTTTTTTTTTTTTTCATTAACTGTCACCTGAAAACTTGCTGTACTGTTCTGTATGTGTGTTTCAGATCTCAATTCCGGCTTTCTCGGTAACCCTAATAAAGAAAACCAAAACTGCCCTTCTGGTGCCAAATGCCCTGATTATAGCAACAGTCACAGACAGGGTGAGTACACGGCAGCACGACGGAGACTTTGCTTTGTTTCCCTGCTCCGGGCTCTGTTCACCCAGGGGCTGGGTGCCAAGGACCGGGACCCTGAACCACAAATACGACCGTAAATAGCATCTCATGTGGCGCACCAGGAGATACTCTGAGACTAATTTTAAAAGGCATACAGAGCCTTTAGAGATGTAGGTAATGCTTCCCCTTACAAGGAGATTTGCTGTAATTTCACTGTTGCCAGTTTGGAATTTCCTGCTGACTTAATTATACTTGCCTGCCCAAGGTCAAAAACAATTATTCGTTCCCAACTTCCCCTTCCCTAACAGGTTTGGTCAGGCTAAATGGACATATTCAGTTCCTTTAATATTAAAAAAGCAAACCATCACCTTGTTGCCAGGATGAAGCAGGACAATTCTGAAAAGCCCCCGGGTGGATGTGACCAGCCTCCCCAAAGCTGTCCTGGATGTGTAAAGCATGTGCTTGCTCTGCAGTTGTACCTGCGGGGCCTGTTCCTCGTCCTTCTTTGCTATTAGGTTGCATCAGCTCTTTTCCATGTGGAAATTCTGGAGCTACTCCAAACATGGCCAACCAGAAGTAAATTGCATTGAGAGAAGTATTTGTTTTAGCGTGGCAAGGGAGTGTGAATTAATTTGGGTTACTAATTTTTCACTTGATTTTTAAAAATATATATTTTACCTACTATCTCTGTGAAAATATAAAAGCTACAGTAATCCACTTCTAAATGTATTTCTTAGAAATGGATCATTTGTGAAGGAAAGGATGGAAAAGGAAGGAAAAAAGAAGCAATGAGCTAGGAAATGTATTAATATGTATTTTGCAGTTTGTTTTTTTAACACCAGCTAACAAGCACTGAACCCTTACTCCTTGCTAGGAACTAGCTAAATGCTTTACTTATATTTTCATATTTATTCTATACACTAGGAGAGAAAAGTATTGCTAAGAAAACTGAAGCTAAAAGTGGCTAAACAATTTGCCCCACATCACCAAGTTAGTAAATGTCAGAGCCAAAATTTGCAATCAATTCTGTGCAGATCCAGAACACATGATGTTAATAACTTTGGAATACGGTACTTGCTTAGAAATTTTATCTGGCTTTCTCACTGGTGAATGAGAGTGATAATCACAAACTTAGGGAAAGGTCTGAGAAGAGTATGGCTCAACTAGATTGAGAAAGAATGATTTTTCTATTTTCTGAACTCATATTTTCTAAGCTTCCCTAAGACAAATGAATCTTGTTTATGGTAGAATCATTTTTCCTTATGTCATGAGTCTCCAAATTATGTGTCTAGCTCTGATTTTACTCATTTTCCCATAGCTTATTTATAAGCATCTACTAGAAAATCTCCATATATGAGCAATAAAGTATCTGGAAGTTGCTTGAAAAAGAACGAGCTTTTTTAGAGCCACTGGGAAATGTTCAGTGGAAATCTAGGTCAGAATAGAGAAAGTGGACCCTTGGGAATTGTTAAATACCTTTAAAAAAAAAAAAAAAGGTAGGGGACAATGGGGAGAAACTTTTAAAGTTTCTCGCAAATATCTTTTCATACCCAGTCCTTTTTCCTGCCTGCGCTTGTTTGGGGCGCTAATGTCAGAATATTGGAAACTTCCTTTGCCTTATATTTCTTTATTGCTTATATTGAGTTTGGGGGTTTTGTGGCCAATGTGGAGAAGCATATTTGCTTTATTCCAGGAATGGAATAAAACTTGAGTGTTCGGTTAAGAGGAATGAAAATATAGACCCAGAGAATGATTTACATCATTTGAAAATGAAAAAAATATATATAGTTTCTGAACTCTTCTAGTCAGGCAGAATCTGTAAACAATTATTTTGTTTGTTTTTCAGTACATATTTGTCTCCCTGCTCTCCAGAGATTCAACTTACAAGCTACTAAAGTCTGTGTGCGGACACTTAGACGTGAGTATGACCTCCCCAAGCCTTAGTTACTGTCTCTCTGTATTTTTTATGGTTTAGCAGTTGATCTGGTTTTTCTTTTTTTCATTAATTTCAGAATACAAGCGTTGGCAACAGTCCCAATCCATCTTCTGCTGAAAACAGTTTCCGGGCAGATTGTCCTTCATCTCTTCCTCTGGTGAGTTGCCAGTATAACTAGCTAAACACCAAAGAAAGGGAATGTGTCCCACAATTTGTCTTCTTTTTATATACCATGACCAGGGATGCAGGAGGAATTTAGGATCTTAATATTTGAGGCAGAGCTGAAGAAACAACGCATTTCGGTAAAAAAAGAAAAGGGGACCCTAGAAGGCCATAAACTTTTTTTAAGTCTTTGAAGGGTTGTCCTGCGAAAGAAAAGAAGCATGACAGTGGCCTGTCTTGGCAAGTTGCTGGTCATCAAAGGTGTTCCTAAACTTGCTCTGTTTGCTTGTCAGTATTGTTTTAGAGGGATTCACAAATCTATTTGGGGTCAGGCATCCCACCAGTTGTTGAATGTCTTCCATGTTAAGGCACTGGGCTAGTGCAAACTGTAAAGATACTAGGAAAAATCAAAAGCAGTTTTTGTTGTCAAAGACTTTACAGCTTACTAAAGGAGATGGAGCATACCCAGAAATAACTGTAAAAGAAGAAAGCTATAATGCCTAAGCACACAATTCCCTTATATATTATTCTTTAGAGTAAATCTCCAGTACAGTAGGAAGTAACTTCCCGTTTGTATAAGATTTGAACCTATACTGGTATAATGTTATCCCAAAAGAGTTCTAGTTGTTTTATTCAGTAAATTATTCCCAATTTGATTATTGTTGAATGTTGAAGGCCATATGAGCCCATAGTTTCAACAACTCCTACAGATTTTTTTTTTCAGAACTTAAAAAGTAGTACATTGAAAACATATTGTTTCCTGGAGGTTATTCTTACGTATTCTTATGCATTATATAGATAACCCTTTTTAGTTTATGGTGTATTGGAGTGGTTGGAGGGAAGTACCTGAAACTGGAGCTGTATCGCAGTAGCTTTGATTCTTGAAGATGATTGTATAACTATATTGCTTTTGTAGTGTGCCCGTGTGATTGTGAAAACCTTGTAGCCGGTACTCCCTTTATCCAGGGTATGGACAGATGAATAAAAAAATAAAAACCCTTTATCCAGGGTATGGACAGATGGGTAAAAATAAATAAATAAAGTAAAAAAACAAAAAAGAAAGAAAACATATTGCTTTAGTTTTCCTGGCTGCTCTAACAAATACCATGCAGTGGGTTGGCTTGAACAATGGAAATTTAATGGCTCATCGTTCTGAGGCTAAGAGAAGTCCAAATCAAGGCTCCTCAAGGCACTGCCTCCTTCCCAAAGACTGGCATTCTGGGGCTGGCTGCTGACGACTCTTGTTCCTTAACTCCTCTTTCACATGCTGGCCTCTCCTGGCCTCCCTATTCTCTTCCAGGTCCCACCGACTGTCAGCTCCTGGCTGTTCCTCCTGTGGCTCTCTCTCTGTCTGGATTTCATTCTGCTTATAAAGGACTCCAGTAGCAGGATTAAGGCCCATCCTGACTGGCTACCCTTTAACTGAAGTAACCTCATTAAAAAGTCCTGCTTGCAACAAAAGACACTCCCTAGGGGTGACTCTTAGGCATTATTGGTTGTCACCCCCAGAGAACCTCTTTGTTGCTCAGATGTGGCCTCTCTCTCTCTAAGCCAACTGGGCAGGTGAACTCATTGCCCTCCCCACTATGTGGGACATGCCTCCCAGAGGCACAAATCTCCCTGGTGGCGTGGGACAGGATGTCCAGGATAAGCTGGGCCAGACATCACGGCATTGAGAAAGCCTTCTTAGCCAGAAGAGGGGAGAGAGAAATGAGACAAAATAAATTTTCAGGGGCTGAGCGGTTATTCTGGAGGTTATTCTTATGCATTATATAGATGTCTCTTTTTTAGTTTATGGCATATTGGAGTGGCTGGAGGGAAGTACCTGAAACTGTTGAGCTGTGTTCCTGTAGCCATAATTCTTGAAGAAGATCATGTAACTGTATAGTTTTTATAGTGTGACTGTGTGATTGTGAAAACCTTGTGTCTGATGCTTCTTTTTTCCAGGATATGGGCAGATGAGTAAAAATTTAAAAAAGGAAAAATAAATAGGTAAATAATGAGGAAGAATAAGGTATAAAAAACAATTTGGGTTGATTGAAATACTAGTGGTCAGTGAGAGGGAGGGGTAATGGGTATGGAATGTATGAGATTTTTCTTTTTATTTCTTTTTCTGGAGTGATACAAATATTCTAAAAAGGATTATGGTGATGAATACACAGCTATGTGATGATATTGTGAGCACTGATTGTATACCATGTATGGAATGTATGTATGTGAAGATTTCTCAATGAAAATACTTTTTAAAAATGTCCTGCTTACAATGGGCTCACACCCACAGGAATGGATTAAGTTTAAGAACATATTTTTCTGAGGTACATAGCTCCAAACCATCATATCTATATTCACACATACATTTTACAAGAATATTCACAGTAGCATTATTAAAGAAAAAAAAAAAGAAAGAAATCTAAGCAGTCCAACTATCATCAACCTGGTGAATAGGTAAACGAAGCGTGTGTAACCACACAATGGATTATTCAACAATGAAAAGGAATCATATACTGATATATGCTACATCATAAATAAATCTTGAAAATACTTTACTAACTGAAAGAAGCCAGTCACAAAAACCACATATTGTATGATTCCATTTATATGAAATGTCCCAAATATGTAAATCTGTAGAGACAGGAAACTGATTAGTGGTGCCGGGGGCTGGAGGAGAAAGAAATTGGGAGTGACTGCAAATGAATAAGGATTTTCTTTTGAGGGTAATTGAAATATTCTGGAATATACAGTGGTGATGGTTGTATAACATTGTGAATATAGTAAAAACCACTGAATTGTATACTTTAAAATGGTGAATTTTACGGTATGTCCATTTTATCTCAATTTAAAGAGACATCTACCTTTAAAAAAAAAGACAGGGCAGCTGCTGTGGCTCAGCAGGCAGATCTCCGACCTGCTGTGCTGGAGGTCTGGAGTTCTATCCCTGGTGCCTCCTGCCCATATGCAAATTAAAAAAAAAAAAAAAAAAGGCAGCTGGGAAGCTGTACAATAAGGAGTTAAATACATGTGATTTGGAATCCAACAAACCTGGCTTCAAATCTAGGCTCCACCCAGATGAGCTATGTCACAGGCAAGCTCTTTAACTGTGTGGCTGTGAAGATTAAATGCAATAATGTATGTAAGGAGCTATGTGTACTCCCCGATACGTGATGGGCTTTCAAGAACTCATTTAATGGAATTAAATGGAAAAATCTTTAATTTTTCCATCTTTAATTTTCCATTAAATGGAAAAATCTTTAATGTTTCAATTTCCTTCTCCTATACATTTTTTCCAGCCAAACTGCTCTATTTTAAGCTAGTGGGGAATATACTATTGAATTACAGAATGCTTGTTAAAAAAAACATGGAAAATTGGCTTACCAAGGTCTTTTATTTAGAAGAAAGCTCTACCTTCTAATATTGATCTGTACATTATATCCCCCTATTTTTTTTCTACAAATATGCAGGTAATCATGGCTCATCTTCTTCAAAAAATTAGGTTCAAATTAATTTTATGGTGTAAGAACTTCAGTGTATTTTATCTAAATAAATAAATAATCTTAGATGACCAAAAGTCAGCTAGTTCAAGTTAAAAGATAGACAATTTGTTTACAAGATGACTCTCCTCTTCATTTGGCAGTTAATGAATTGTTAAAAGCTCAGTCTAATTGCACCTTCACCAGGATATTTCAGTGACAGCCCTTGTTTCTTCAGTTCTTAAGCACTTCCCAGGGAACCAGGGCATACAAATTGAAACATTCCTGCTTGTTCTCTTGCTCCTCTGTCATTCTTCTGTAATTTAAATGTTGCATCACTGACCTTATTTTACTTTTTGTTGATTTCGTTGAAGGAAGAAAAAAGCTACACCTTTCCTTTCAGGGTCTAATTTTCTGAAGCCATTTCCCTCATCCATTTCTAACACCCTTTTTAAGCTGTTATTTCAGAATGTCTTTCTCTCTGTCTACATATTCAAACATGCATATTGCCTATGGCAGTCGGTATTTCTCACAAAGTGCTAATGAGACTTCAGCCTTTCACCAGAAGCTTTTGAATCATCAGCCTTCCAGATTTCTTCTAGACATTTGTTGTTTCAGACAAGTTGGCCACTGTTTGTTGAACGAATTCTACTGCCCAGAAAAGCTGTTTCAATAACTGGATACTTGGTGATGTGTTAGGAAAATCCCAGTACTGTCGGGCAATCCTTTGTTCTTTCCCACATTTTATAGATTGTACTTAAGTGAAAAGGCTGAGGAAAACAAAGGCTTGCCTACTTAATAAGGGAAAACTTATGTCTCTTCATTTCATTATTTCCCATCAGGATTTCAATGATGAATTCTCAGATCTGGATGGAGTGGTCCGAGAAAGAAGGCAAGACATGGAAGGATACAGCAGTTCTGGTTCTCAGACTCCCGAATCTGAGAACTCTCGAGGTCTGAATATCTTTGTATTTTGCTTAAAAGTTAATTTTCCAAAACATCTCCATTCCACTCCCTTAAAAAAAGAAAAAAGAAAAAAAAATTCACCTTATCCTCCTAGTTAACAATTGAGAAGGGAATCTGAACGGGTAACCTGAAAATTTGAGGGAAAAGAATGGCCTCTATGGTAAAAATCCATTTCACCTGTATATACATTTAACAAATGACTCTTAAATAGACACATTATGAGGGTGATTGAGAGAGAGAAATAGCATTTTCTTACCTCTTATTTCAGTAATCATTAATTGCGATAGCTGAATTGTCCCTGTGAACCAGTGGGGTGACAGACGGCCCTTATTTTATTTCTTATTTGCTTGAGCACTGAATTTCAACCTGTAGTTGCCTCCACCAACTTGTGAGGAGATCCATTTATAGCTCGGCTATTATGCATGTTAGGGAGCTGATTTGCTTTCTGGTTGCCCTGGGGAGAAAATCACCCTGCCCTGTTTTGGCTTGATAGATTTCCACGTGGCAGACTCCCACCCAGTTTTGAATGTCTCCAAGGGAGACACTAAACCAGCTCGGGCAGATGCCCAGGTGAGCAGAGCGCCCGAAGGAAAAGCCAAGAGCCTTCCTACACACGGTAAAGAACTAACTCTTTTTATTTCTGCTTGAGACTTACTGCCTTTCCTATTCCCTGCCCTCCCTTCCCATTGTGGGTCTTTGTGTGTTTGATGCGTTTATTTATTTCCCAGAAGGTTCCCAGCACTGGGCCTTGCTTTGAGGCACACAAAGGTGAATCACTTCCATGGAGGCCACTTCACTATTCTGAATACTTTGAACTTAGGAGTCAAACATTACTTGTAAAACTCAAATTCATCAATTATCTAATGTTTTCTGATTATTCTGATAACTTGCTTCCAGTGGTACTGATGTGAGAGCAAGGATGGTGTCTATAAAATTCACCATGGCCTCCGACACGATGCTTCCCACAGAGACAGGCTCCACAAGGAACCACTGGAGAAAGTGGGAATTGGAAGGCTTCCCTTAGTATTTTCTCTGGTTTGCATTATCTGGGAGTAATTCTCTCTCCCCAGTGCCTCTTCCCCAAAGGGAATATAGCCAAATGAAGTAGGTGTGTTGTGATTTTTAAACTGTTCCTTTTTGTTTTACACCCAACAGGTCAGTCAGAAACCATTGGAATCTTACACAAAGTAAAGTCTCAGAAATGTCCAACTCTCCACCATATCCTTATATTCTATGCAATTGTGTAAGTAAATAAACGTACTGTTTGTGACTTGAGAACATGATTCAGTTCTCTAAAGAAATGAGCTCTTCATATTGCCAAGAGCAATTGTAAATCTCCGTGGTCACTAATCTATTTTCTTTGATCATTTTTTCTCCTACTTGTACATTTTTTTTCCTTATGCTTGGATACTTATTTTTATATTCATCCTCCTCTTATCTAAGGAAACAGTGAGAAAGGGAAAGGAAAAGGAAGATGATTATTTCAAACCAAGCAGAGGACTAGGTTGTGAGTCCATAATATTAGTTGTGAAATTGTTCTGTGAATTTTGAAGCATTTTGTGTTTCTTTAGTTTATTTTTCCATCTATCCCATGTCCTCCGAATAGAAGCCAAAACAGCTTTTGAAGTGTCCTGCCCTTTCCTTAATACTTGGGAATTGACTTTTTTAACTCCACCCCACCCCTACCCCATCAGCTTCCGGTCAAATACCAGTTGTTCTTTTGAAAATGGCCTGCCCCCATTCTAATCTGCTCCACACAACCAAGCAGCCATATGCCCAGTTTGGTTTCCCAATACAGCAGGGAATTTGTGAGTCCCTGGGAGCAAGTCTGGGCCCTTACTGAGCAGGCCCCCAGTGAAGGAGCCGGCAGCACGTGGGAGAGGCATGCTGACTTGGGTAATCCAACTTGGTTCTGCCTTGAACAATCATGTTAGAATGGCCATTATTTATAATATAGAGAATTTGGGCTAGAGGGTTGTAAGTCCTTTGTAGCTCTGAAGTTTGGGGACAAGCAGCAGCCTGTTGGAAAAAGCCCTCTTTAAATCTCATCGAGTTATTTTGGAACAGGCCTTGCCTCAAACGTGCAGCTTTGGCTCTGCATTTATCATTTCATGAACCTCAGATCCTGGCCATTCACCTGTTGATAATTGCTTTTTTTTTTTTTTTTTTTTACCTCTTCCAGCGTCTGTGCACTGGTCATCTCCACCTTCTACATGAGGTATAGAATTAATACTCTGGAGGAGCGGCTGGGATCATTAACCTCCATTGTGGACACCCACAGTTCTGAGTAAGACAATACCCTCCAGTGCTGTCACTGGTTTCCTGCTCATGTTACTATGTTTGACCCAAGTTCAGCATCCTCCTTGGCAAACACTGAGGATGCATTCTGTATGAGGCATTTTGTTAAGTGTGTATGTGAGAGGAAAGAGGTGGGAGTGTCCTAGAAATGAACTGCCTGACCCTGCACTATTTTTGAGTTGCTATAGTGTTGCCAATGATATGCAAGAAACAAGCTAATTTTACATTGTCTTGCTCCATTACCCCAAGCGTCAGCTGTGACCTTGGCCTATTTATTAAAATATGCAAGGATGCACGGGTGGTTCAGTGGTTAGAATGCCCGCCTTCCATGCAGGAGACCAGGTTCAATTCCCAGACCATGCACCCCCAAAACATATATATATATATATATATATGCAAATTTACTAGGTCCTGTAGTAATGAACTACTTGTACAGGACCTGAGCTTCTCTAGGACCTTATTTCTTCCAAGATTATTCATCTGTGCTGCTCGGGCAGCTAAATTCGCATGTGCAGTCTAATTCTTCAGTTACTAAAGAGCCATCCTCTTGAACCCATGCATTGTACCAACTTTGTTACGTAACTTTGCTAAGTAACCAACCTGTAGATTGCAGATTGTCAGTGGAGTTGCTTTCTCCAAGATTCCTAACCCAGGGGTGAGAGAATAGCTGCTGCTCAGAATCCCAAGTTGTTAAATCAGTTCATTGGGGGAGCTCTCTGATCCCTCATCTTGAAAAGGAAGAATTTAGATATGGTTTTCTTTATGTGTTCCAAGATTTTTATAATATGGATTAGGGTTAAGACAGCACTATTTGTTTCAGGATTAGTAAATAGAAAAACAGTCTGATTACCTTCTTAATTAACCAAGTGCCTGTATCTCAGACATGGACCCTATCTATAATTAATTATTTTAGATGGCACTGCCATCTAAACACTTAACAGCTAAAATTAAATTACAAACAAGAAATATAGAGAAGGTATGGATCCATGGTTCTTCACTTAACATGAAAATCTGATAAATGCTTAAAGCCTACAGGAAAATGTACATTCATCTCCAAATTTCCTACAGTTTTAGCTGGTACAGGATTCCCAGTGGCCCCCACAGTAAAAGGCATGCCATAAATAGTCAAATAGTAAAGAGTGAATACATCTGCTAAGTTGCAAGGCAAAGGCAATTACATTTGTAGGGCAAATCTCAAAGTAGGAACTACAAAAATCTCACACTTCAATAGAAATTTGATTAACTAGGACAAGACATTGCTAATCATTCTGAAAGTTCTAGTGTAAATGTCTCCCTCGCCCATAAAAATCTGTCTATGACTGAAAAGAACAATAATTCTTGCAAACTTATGCTGTAGTGGGATAAAGAAGACATTAGGGGCTAATAAAGGGGTTTAAGAAACCACGTGCTTGAGAATAATTGTCTGATTTTTGTTTGGAAACCCAGTCACCAATATATCTACTTTAACCAAAAAAACTTAAGATTTCTAGCTGCACTTTTAAGGATTGTCCTCTATAATATTAGATTGCATATAAGGTAGCAGAATAAAAATTAAAAAAAAAAAATCTATGAAACTACACTACACAGTGAACCCTACACTAAGCCATGGGCTTAAATTAATAGTACAATTACAACAGTGTGCTATCAACAATTGCAACAAATGTCCCATACCAATGCAAGATGTTCGTGGTGAGATGGTATGTGGAAATCCTGTATTTTATGCATGACTGTTCTGTAAACCCACAACTTAAAGAAAAAAAAATCTAAAGCAAAAAACAACCTTGGTGAGAGAAGCCTAAAATATTCAAGGAGTAGAACACTCATCATTAGAATTTTGTTTGTTATTTTGATGATTATATGATCTATTACTCCAGGCAAACCTAGAAAATATTTAATAAAGTATATACCACATGATTAAGCTGATAAAGGCATGGCCTGACTTTAGGAATGTCCATTATAAATATATGATTAGATATTACGTTATACATTGAAACCAAGGAAACTTAACTTTCCTCTAATGACAACAAAGAAATGAAAGGTCCGCTAAACATAAAAAATAAATAAACAATAGGGGGAGATAAGGGGTTAAAATTGGATAGCTTGAAATATTGGGGGTCCATGAGAAGGGATAAGGGGTATGAGTTCTTTTTTCCTTTTTTTCTTTTTATTTCTTTTTTATAAGTGATGCAAATGTTCTAAAAATGATCGCGATGAAGAATACGTACACAACTATGTAATGACATTGTGAGCCCGTTGATTGTTTAATATGATTGGACTGATATGGGTAGATATTTCTCAATAAAAATATTTTAAAAAAAGGTCTCAAACAACTCATATGGAGTATGAGAATTACTGCAGCACCTTTCTGAGGTTAACAAGTGAAATGCTCACTGTATTCTGTTATTTATGTTCAAATAAATTTAAATGTGTTAATTCCAACTCTTCCTTTGTCATCCCTGCCCATAATAACGTCTCTCTTTGTTCTTACAGACAGGCCGCTGGATCCACCCTGGGGTCTCAAGTACAATTAAATGTGGAGGTCCTGTGCCAAGAGCTTACGGTTAACATAATGAAATTGGAAAAGGTGACCAATCCCTTTCCTGGGTATGGGACAATTGCGGTGGTGCCTGCAATTGCCATAAGTTGGGTTCCCTGTGCAGGAAGATGCTCTAAATGTCCAAACCAAGCCAGGGGGGTACAGAGTAAATGAATACGCATGTTATCTCTTTCCACAAAGAAATAGCATCCAAGCTTCTTTTACTTGAACTACATGGTCTTATTGATCTGTCATTTGTTTTTCTCCCTCAATTAGAAGTGTTTCTGTGTACCATGGTGACTGCTGTCACTGGAACGCAGCATCAGGAGAGAGTAGGGAGTGAACCAGAGACCCCTGGCCCTGACCTGAGAGGCAGCCCAGCTCAGCCCAAGCTGATTTCTACCATACATAAACTATGACATTCACTCTTTACCCTAACTCTGGGACATGGGTATAATTGTCCCTGTCTGACAGAGGAAACGTCAAAGTTTCAAATTTAGTTTGCTCACAATGACACACCCTGAGAGTTGGCAGTCCTAGAATCTGAACTGGTCTTAGATCCAAAGGTGTGCTTGGAAGCCCCTGTCAGCTGAACTGTTTCTCAGAATCCAGTCTTCGGCTGTGTTGATATGGCCCCTGATGTACCTTTACCTCTAAAAATTTCCTACAGAGCAACTTTAGAAACATGTCCTTATGCTTGTGGCATTCTTAGATGTCAAGAGGAGGATGGACAAGGAAAAGAAGATTAGTAAGCTAGAATTATCCCAAAAGTCAGACCTAAGTAACATTTCTTACTTTCTTCTCCTTTGAACATTTCTATCCCTTCCCATTTGACAACTATGTTATTTTTACCCTGCCCTTTCAGGAAGGTGTTGAGTGAAAACTCGAGTGTTCATTTAGAACCAGTGCCCAGTCGTTTGTGGCAGCACAGTTGTGGGAGAAATACAAAATACAAACGAGTAATATCACCTTTGTTTCGCCTTATTAAATGTTATCTAGCATTCAGCAACTAAAATATCGAGAGCAAAGGCGTTTCCAAATTTCGTTTCTAAGCCAAATCATTGCAGTTAATTCATATTGAATCATTGTATCTATGGACAGACTTGGAAAATTTTTCTTTTTTAAATCTAAAATCAGCCTAGGGAAAGGATGGGTTAAATACCAGATTTTGTTTTTCCTTTCTAAAATGATAGATTCTGAGAATTGAAGATAAATTAGTTTTTTCTTAATTACAAGCTTACAAATGTTTGGCTTTCATGCTGGCCTAGAAAAAGGGGTCGTATTATTTTTCAGATGTGTTCACTCTGACACACAAATGGTGTTCTTTGGGTTGGAATCACACAGGCTCCTGGTGCCTTCCTTTACATTTCTTCTCACGCTCCTGCTGAGCCTGGCTAGGATACCACATTCTGTAATTACAGAACAGAAAACAGCAGGGCTTATTCACAGCAGGCGGACAGCTGGCCATGTCTGGGGCACAGCTTCAGACAGAGGCCGGCTGTTGCTCAAGGGAGACAAACGGTACTGATAGAGGTCACCTTTGTCCCAAAGCAGAATGGGAAAGAAGAGCATTTGGGGTCAAAATGCACATGTGGCGACCTAAAAAGTTATAAGTCGCACACATACACAGTAGCATCTAAGCATGTTGACCAGGCCACACCCATGATCTTTTTCATTGGCGTACCCCTACTTGGAAGCAACTGGACAATAGCCTCACAGTTAAATTGCTGCTACATACTGCGCAGAAGTCTGAGACATGTCTCACTTCTCACATTCCTTTTACTCAATACCAACAATTCCTTTCTCTTCCCCTTCAGGGTACAGAGATCTTTCCCTGCTTCTGACTTCCCTATTTCTTTCTATTGGTGGCATCACTCCCCTTCTGATCATCCTCATTGGAAATCTAAGAATAATTTTTAATTTCTCCCTGTTTTTCACCTGCCACCAATTGGCTAATTAGTTGGTTAAGTCCTTTTAAGTCTGTCTTCAAGTGACTCTGGCTTTTCTGTTTCCATCGGCAGTGGAAGGGGCACCATCCCAGTTCATTCAGGTCCATCGGGGCCGATTGAACAGTCGTGGATTAGGATAGCATGATAGTTTTTATTTACAGTTTCCTGATTACTACTGAAGTTGAACATCTTTTCGTACATTTGGGTTTTCCTTTGTATTGCCAATTTACATCCTTTATTTTACTTTTGGGTATTTTGTCCTTATAGGTGTGTTTTATACATTTTTGAAATTAGTCTTTTTGTTTGTTTTGCTTTGCATGGGCAGGCACTGGGAATTGAACCAGGGTCTCCAGCATGGCAGGCAAGAACTCTGCCACTGAGTCACCATTGCCAGCCCGATATTAGTCTTTTATTTCCTTTTTTTCTACCTGCCCAGTCCTGTTTCTCACTTATCCTTGGTCCTGAGCAATTTGCAAGAAATGGGAGTGGGGGGAGGACGTGCCCTTTATGGGTGAAGAGCTAAAGAATTGTTTCCTTAGTACAGGAAATGGCATTAATGGTGAAACTATCGTAGAGCAAAGAGTTTGGAGTCAGGCATTTGTTCATACTGCTGCTCTGCCACTACTCACCTGTGTAACCAGTTACTCTGCAAAGCCTCCCTGGCCTTGGTTCTCCTGTGTCAAACCTGCCTCTGGTTGGTGGTGTGCAGTTAAGGCAAGCACACACATAAATGCGAGAGCCCTTCTCCCTTACCACATGTATGCCGTGGGACATTGGAACTGTCCCTGCAAGAGAAGAATATATTCCATTTGTTAGGAATCCAGTAGGGGTCCCTAATCCCATCACAGTACTGATTTCTGAGAATTCTTTGCTCAGAATTCTTTAAAGTTCAATGAAAACAAACATTGAGCACATTTGAAATGCCCAACACCGGGCTCTATTCTTGAGATCCAAAGGATGACATGATCTCTATCCCTATGAAATTCATCATCTGACGGAGAAATACCTGGAAGGGTTGTTAGACATGATCATGTGTTGGTTTCCTGATTAAAACCATCTCATGGGCTCTGTAAAGACCAACATTCTATTGTCTCTGAATGTCTGTGGGTCACATCTGTATTTTGCCAATCTTTGTTCTTTTTCTTCAGGCTCATTTCTCTACTGACATTTTCATCTTTGGACCACTCTTTTTTCTCAGCCCTTTCTCTTTTAATTTTAAACAACTTTGTTTGTTTGTTTGTTTGTTTGTTTGTTTGTTTGCATGGGCAGGCACTGGGAAATGAACCCGGGTATCTGGCATGGCAGGTGAGACCTCTGCTTGCTGAGCCACCGTGGCCCGCCTGCTCTTTTGATTTTAAAGGGGATTGTCAGAGTCCTAGCCGATAAAGAAGCACTTACTTTTGCCTCATCTAAATTTAACTCATGTTGCTTTTTACACACAATTGCAAGCATTGCACATTACCCCATACCATTTGATAATAGGAGCTTCTCTTTTATTATTTCAAGATACAAAACAACTTACAAAAGCTGCTTGAGAACGGTGACTGACTGACCTGGTTCTTCGGCCAACGTGATACCTCATGCTGCCCTTTGAAGAAGGTGCTGCCTGAGCAGTTCTGACGGCAGCTCCCTGCCGGTCGGTGGAATGAGCGATGAAATCCAAAGCCGCATTTGCTCTTGGAGGTCTCCAGCTCAGGAAGGAGGGGGGAAAGGCAGTACTTTTGGTTCTTGTGCAATACAGATTGACCTTGACTCCGAGGAAGTTCACTGCTGCTCTCAAAGAATACAGACCCATTTCTGGAGGTTTCTGAGAAGGGCCCAGTAGACACTCTTGGTTGATTGTGGTTCAGCAGCTACCAAGAAAGTGTCATCAAACACACTCCACCCCATGCCGGGTCAGTCTTTCCCACCCTCTTTTGCTTTCCTTCACACAAACCCTATAACCAGCCTTCAAACTGGGATATGTCATATGCCCATTTTCCTGATATGATCCTTTAAAGAATTAGCTATGGTTCTCCAGAAAAGTTAATACATACCTCTAATGGGTAGGCTTGCTTCAAATAATACCCACATTGTGTTGGTCTTTTTTTCCTTCTGTTAGTTACATTCTGGTTTCAATCACTCATGTATCTTAACTTCTCAGTTCAGTATTGGCAACAATATCTTTGTTTTGTTCCGATGACTGCTGCCTAATGGAGCAATCTTGCCTGTCCGAGGTCAAGAATCTGTGAGGCATGGACTGAAGTACTAAATTAAACTTACTTTGAAACCAAAACTAATCTTTAAACCCCAAAATATAACAGTGATTTAATACAAGATGAAAAATACTGAGTTCAAGATTGTAGGTGAACTACAATAGCAAGTTTGAAAAAGGTGTCTATATTGAATGTTGAAATCCATTTCAGCATGATGACAGCAGGTGTTTCTCCTTCCCTGCCTAAAATAAAGAAATAACTTGGTGGTTTGCTAACTTCTATTTGCCATGTGGGTTGGTTGGTTTTTATTAATAATTAGGTAGGGTACCATAAGATCTGTAAGTATGAAAGATAATCTGTTTCCATCTGCAATGCATTTTATAATCATTTCTATGAAATGTATTTTGTTTAATCAGATGAGCTAATAAGTGAATTGGTTACATCATTTGTATTTGCTAGCCTACTGGGCAGGAACTGTGCCTGGTGCACCACTGGCTTTTAATAAATGCTCATTGGTTAAAATGCCATGCTAACACTGTTTTTATCAGTTGAATTCTTTTAATTAAGACAATATGCTTTATAACAGTTTGTCCACCTCCTCTCTGCTACTTCCAACTCACTGCATACTTCTTTCCTGCCATGTATTCATTTCAAAATGCAAAATTATTTAAGTTCTTAAATTAGAATGGTAGCAGGAAGAAAGTTAACTTTGCAGTCAGAAAGCCAGTGTTTAATTCCTAGATCCCTGAGCTGTGTGAATGTAAGCAGGATAATTGGGCATTTTACCCCGTTTTATTTTTTATTTTTTTCCTTTTTTGGCTGGGTGTACTTAATTGAAGGTACTTGACAAGGCAGGGCTCTCAGCCCCTCCCCTTCCTCAGGGGCCTGGGGTGGAAGCTGTGGAGGATGGATGAGTCTCAGTACTGGAGGGTCGAGTTGGGGCCAGGACTCCCAGCAGCTGGCAGCCTGTCTTCCTCTCACACTGTTGCTGGGGCTGGTGGTCCGGGGCTCTTACTCCCTGGAGGCCACGTAGACCATAAGGCCCACCACCCTGTTGCTGTAGCCAGATTCATATCAGGAAATGGGCTTAACGAAGTGGTCTTTGAGGGCAGTGCCAGCCCCAGCATCAGAAGTGGAAGAGGGGGTGTCACTAAGGTCGCAGGAGACAACCCGGTCCTCGGTGTAGCCCATGATGCCCTCTAGGGCGGTCTCTGACGCCTGCTTCAGCACCTTGATGTCCTTGTGCTTGGCTGCTCTCTCCAGCAAGCAAGTCAGATCCATACTGGACACACTGGGGTGAGGACGTGGAAGGCAGGCCAGTGAGCTTCCCGCTTGGCTTCAGGGTGAACTTGCCCACCGCCTTGGCAGTGCCAGCAGATGCAGGGCTGAAAATCTGGGCAGCCCCATGGCCGTCACACCACATTTTCCCAGAGGGGCCATCCACAGTCCTCGGGGTGGCAGTGATGGCGTGAATAGTGGTCATGAGTCCCCTCATGAGGTCACAGTTGTCCTGGATGACCTTGGCCGGGGGGCCAGGCAGTTAGGGTGTGCAAAGCATTGCTGACGATCTTGAAGGAGTTGTCGTACTTCTCATGGTCCACACCCATCACAGACACGGGGCATTGGCCGAAGGGGCAGAGGTGATGACTCTTGATGCCCCCCTTCAGGTGAGCCCCAGCCCTCGCCCTGGTTGTGAGGACACCAACGGGCTCCACAACATACTCGGCAACAGCTTCACCCCAGCTGATGTTGGTGGGATCTCGCCCCTGGAAAATAGTCATGGGATTCCCGCTGACAACAAGCTTCCTGCTGTCAGCCCTGAGGTGCCTTTGAACTTGCCATGGGTGGAGTCACACTGGAACATGTAGACCATGTAGTCGAGGTCAATGATGGGGTCACTGATGGCAACAACCTGCTCTTTTCCTGAGTTTGCAGCAGCTTTGGTGACCAGGTACCCAATATAGACCCATCCATTTCTTCCAACCTTCCCCATCTTGGCTCAGAGAAGCTGGCACTGCACACAAAGATGAGGCTACCACCGAGTGGGGAGGAGCAGAGAGCCCATTTTACCCCGTTTTATTGACAAAGCTAAAAGTGCCTACAAAAAAGGCCATTGTAAGGATTAAATGTGATAATGTCTCTGAAGCACATAGGCTATGTCAAGCCAGTTGTATAGTCTCATAACTGGTATCACATCCTGTTTCAAAAGAACATGTTATTTTTAAAACATGTTTTCATGTCTGACATTCCATTTTTTAAAAGTTCTCTGTCAGTGCTTTACATTCAAAGCCCAGTAGAGATTCAAAAAAGGGTCAGCCATCTCTGGAGAGCAATTTTAAAACTGAATGACAGACCTAAAAAAGGTTCAATTAGTTTTCTGCCATCTAGGAATTTTCTCTAAAGTAATAATCAGAGGTATGGTCAAAAAGTTATATACAAAAATAGTCTTTAAAGCTTTATGAAAACAAAATACTAGAAAATCTAAGTATTCAATAATAGAAGGGTTGAAAGATTTTGCTATCCAGAATTATATTGTCAAAGAATGGCATAAAGTACAAAAGAAAATAGCATTGAAAGGGCAGAAAACAAATCTATATAGTATGGCTCCAGTTTTATGAAGAAATCCATACATGTGTGCATAGTACCTGTAGATACATATGGAAACACGGACATTGACCTTTTCAGTATTTTCCAAATTTTGTATAATCAGCAGTTAGTACCCTTTTTTAATCAGATAAGGAGTTAATTGAAAGCTTGAGAGGCTCTCAGCAGAGAATCATCTTATAATTGCTACTCCCAAAAGCAATAACACTGCTGCTAGTTCCGTACCAGGAGCTTTATATTATAACCACCACCACAGTTGGTTTCCAGAGAAAGAATCCTGTTGTTCCTGGGTTTAATGGTTACTATGGCCGTGGCGGTGGTGGTGGTTGGTTGGCTGGTTGTTTTATTTTTCATCAGTCTCCCAAGTCAAAATCTGTCACAAGTGCCTGAAAATGAAGAGCTGTGTTCCAGTAGCCATGTTTCTTGAAGATGAGTGTATAATGATAGAGCTTTCGCAGTGTGGGAGGGGTAAAAGGTAGGGTATGTATGAATTTTTTTCTGTTTTCTTTTTATTTCTTTTTCTGAATTGATGCAAATGTTCTAAGAAATGATCATGATGAATATACAAAACAAGGAATGTATATGCTTGTATGTTTTATTTATAAAAACTAAAAAAAATAAATATTAACAATAAAAAAGAATGGAATGATCATATGGCAAGAATGCTCGTGTTTGTATGTTATTATGTTTAAAAAATAAATTTAAAAAATGGCAAAAAAAATGTAGTGTTTCTATACACTATAATCAGCAATCTGAGGGAGAAACCAAGAAAAAAATTCAATTTACAATTGCAACCAAAAGAATAAAATATATGTGAATAAATTTAACTAGGGATGCAAAAGACCTATACAAAGAAAACTACAAGAAATTGCTAGAAGAAATCACAGAAGACCTGAACAGATGGAAGGGCATACCATGGTCATGGATTGGAAAACCAAATATAGTTAGAATGTCAATTCTACCTAAACTGATTTATAGATTCAATGCAATACCAATTAAAATCCCAAAAACTTACTTTTCAGAAATAGAAAAACCAATAACCAAATTTATCTGGAAGGGCAGGATGTCTCGAATAGTTAAAAATATCCTGAGAAAGAAAAATGAAGTCAGAGGTCTCACACTACCTGACTTTAAGGCATATTATGAAGCTACAGTGATCAAAACAGCCTAGTACTGGCATAAAGATAGATATACTGATCAATGGAATTGAGTAGAGTGTTCAGATATAGACCCTCTCATCTATGGACAATTGATCTTTGATAAGGCAGTCAAGCCAGCTCACCTGGGGCAGAACAGTCTCTTCAATAAAGGGTGCCTGGAGAACTGGATATCCACCTGCAAAAGAATGAAAGAGGATCCATATCTCACACCCTATACAAAAATTAACTCAAAATGGATCAAAGACCTAAACATTAGAGCTAAAACCATAAAACTTTTAGAAGAAAATGTAGAGAAATACAAATCTCATAAAAGGAGGCAGTTTCCTAGATCTTACACCCAAAGCATAAGCACTGAAGAAAGAAATAGATAATTGGGAACTTGTCAAAATTAAACGCCTTTGTGCATCAAAGAACTATGTCAAGAAAGTAGAAAGACAGTCTACACAATGGGAGACAATATTTGGAAATGATATATCAGATAAGAGTCTAGTATCCAGAATATATAAAGAGATTGTTCAACTCAACAACAAAAAGACAGACAACCCAGTTACAAAATGGGCAAAAGACATGAACAGACACTTCTCAGAAGAGGAAATACAAATGTCTAAAAGGCATGTGAAAAGATGCTCAATTTCCCTGGCTATTAGGGAAATGCAAATCAAAACCACAATGAAATATCATCTCACACACACCAGAATGGCCATTATCAATAAAACAAAAAATAAGTGCTAGAGAGGATGTGGAGAAAGAGGCACACTTATCCGCTGTTGGTAGGAATGTCAAATGGTACAACCACTGTGGAAGGCAGTGTGGCAGTTCCTCAGGAAGCTAAGTATAGAATTGCCATATGATCTGGCAATACCATTTCTAGGTATCTATTCAGAGGACATGAGGACAAGGACACAAACGGACATTTGCACACCAATGTTTATAGCAGCATTATTTACAATTGCTAAGAGATGGAAATGGCCAAATGTCCATCAACCGATGAGTGACTAAACAAGCTGTGGTATATACATATGATGGAATATTATGCAGCTGAAAGACAAAATAGAGTCATGAAGCATGTAACAATATGGTTGGACCTTGAGGACATTGTGCTGAGTGAGATTAGCCAGAAACAAAAGGACAAATACTGTATGGTCTCACTGATATGAACTAATATTAATGAATGAAATTGGAGAATTTCAGTTAAGAACAGAGGTCATCAGGAGATAGAAACAGAGTAGATACTGGGCAATTGGAACTGAAGGGATGCAAATTGTGCAACAGAACTGATTGTAAAAATTCAGAAATAGATAGCACAATACTACCTAATTGTAGCACAATATTGTTAGTACACTGAATGAAGCTGAATGTGAGAATGATAGAGGGAGGAGGCCTGGAGGCACAAATGAAATCAGAAGGAAAGATAAATGGTAAAGACTGAGATGGTATAATCTAGGAATGCCTAGAGTGTATAATGATAGTGATTAAATGTACAATTTAAAAATGTTTTTGCATGAGGAAAAACAAAGGAATGTCAATATTACAGGGTGTTTCTGGAATGTTTTGACACCTTTTGAAGGTAGCTTTTCCTTGACTTTTACAACTTATCCTATTTCATAAGTTCATAGAGTCAGAATGAAGAATTTCTGACTGAAATATAAGTTGTCTAGTATGTTATTATTTCAATTTATGTATCCTATTGTTTGTCCTAACAGTGAAATTCAGGTGATGCTTTGTTTGTTTGTTTCTTGTGATCTAAAGGACATGGACGTCAGCATGTTATGGCTATCTGAGCTGATTTTGCTCTCTTAAGCACCTTTTTAAAGTCAAAATTCTACGCACCAATAATAACTGTGTTGCCATTTTGGATCATGACCTGATCCTCTGAAAAAAAAGGAGCTCAGGAATATAATATTCCTCTCATGCTCTTTTTTCAAGCCTGCACCTGGTAATGATGATGATGATGTTACCAGTTATTTGCACCCCCCCCCAATAAAAATCAGAGTCATTAAATCATCTTTTACCACTGAATCTCCAGCAGTTCCTTGTTGTGTCCAGATGCCAAGCCCTTTCCTAATTTGAAAAACTGGAGACTTGAATGTGTCACTTTACCTCTTGTATCCTCTTATGTCTTTGTTTCTAACAATTTTACATTCTCTCTCTAACACACACACACTCACCATTCCCCATACCAATAATCCCAGTATATGGTAATGCAAAGGGGAAGGGGAAGCTGACCCTTCCTTTCCCACAGACACTATCTCAGTATGCCTTGGTGAACTCTGCAATCTGTTCTCCCTGACGTTTTAAAAATTTTCTGATATTCAGTGTTTTTTTTTTTTTTCTGGAAATGGCTTTGATTATACAAAACCTGATATGTAGAAGTAAGAGAGCAAGTCATCTAGGGAAGCACAAGTCCCTTCATCCTGCCACCATTGCACCTATTTTGGGCATGTTAGCAGGCCTCCATCTCTAGAAAGCTACAATTACGCTTCAGAATATTGCTTGTTCCGTTTCTGATGGTCCCTAGGCTAACTGCACACAAATAACATTAGTCATATATGTTTTTTTGTTTTCTTTTCCCTCTCCCACCCATATGGTAATAGGGTGATAGAATGCCCAATAATCTCTGGATTCAAGCCAAGCAATGCAGGCGTTTCTCTTCCCTCATTCTTGGGCCCCTAGTCAGGCTGTGACCTCACCACTCCTTCTGTCCTCCACCTGAGGATTGGAACTATGAACCCTCTTCCTTCCTGTCTGGACATATATGGGTCACAGAAGGAAGTAACAAAAATCTTCCCCAGGACCTGGAATTTAGGACTACCTGCCACAGGACAAAAGCTACTCAAGCGAGCGAGCATGCAGTCCAAAACAATAGAAGTAGGAGGCAAACAGGTTGCTATCTGCCAAAGGGGTGACTTATGCAGTTTTGTCTAACCAGCATCATCCTAAAAGATTTGTTTTCTTTTTTAATTTTTAACACCTTCATTGAGGTGTAATTTGCACATAATAAGCTACAATTTGATAAGTTTTGACATAGATATACACTCGTGAAACCATTGCAACACTCAAAATAAGCATTCCCATCACCCCCAAAAGTAACCCCTTGGTAATCCCCCCGTGCCTCTCCTCACCTCCCTCAACCCCCAGCAACTGCTGATTTGTTTTCTGTCACTATAGATTTGTTTGCACTTTCTAGACTTCTATGTGAATGGAACCATACAGTATGCATTTTGGGGAGGGGTCTGGTTTCTTTCACTCAACATAATTATTTTGAGATTCATCCATGTTTTTGCAAGTTTCAATAGCTCATTCCTTTTTATTGCTGACTAGTTTTCTACCACGTGTGTATACCACAATTGTTTATCCACTCACTTGTGGATGAACATTTGGGTTGTTTCTAGTTTTTATTTATTAGAAATAAAACTGCTATGAACTTTCCTGTACAAGTCTTTGTATGGACATGTGCTTTCATTCCTCTTGAGTAAATACTTAGGATTGGAATGGTTAGGTTATATGGCAGATGTATGTTTAACTTATTAAGAAAGTGCTGAACAATTTTGCGAAATTGGTTGTACCATTTTACAGTCCCACCGTCACTGTGTTAACCTCCCAGTTTCTCCAAATCCTCACCAATACATGATGCAGTCAATCTTTTAAATTTTAGACATGTTAATAGGGTGTTGTGGTATCTTTGTTTTTTATTTACATTTCCCTAAAGACTAGTGATGTTGATAATCTTCTCATGTGCTTATTTTCTGTCTATATATCTTCTTTGGTGAAGGGTCAATTCAAATCTTTTGCCCATTTTTAAAATTAGATTGCTTTCTTACTATTGAGCTTTGAGGGTTCTTTATATATTCTGGATAAAATTCCTTTATCAGATATGTGATTTGCAAATACTTTCTCCCAGTCTGTGGCTCAGTTTTTCATTCTCTTTATGTCTTTGGAAGAGAGAGTCTCTCCTTTCCAGCACTCTGCCCTGCAAACTCTCACCACCCTGGCTTACTCACAATTCCATTTCTGCAGCTCAAGGAGACCCTTGTGCTCTGCTTGGGTTCCCCCTTTTCAGAACTGCAGCCTGAAAATTCTCTCAAATCAGTAAGTTAGAGCAATTATAGGGCTCATCTTGCTTGTTTCCTTTCTCTTCACTGTCCTTCATCACCTGATTTTCCGTGTCTTGAAAACCATTATTTCATGTATTTTGCTTGGATTTTATAATTGTCTGAGAAGAGAAGTTAAATCCAATCCCTGTTACTCCATCCTGAGGGGAAATGGAAGTCCCACACCAGAGAAAATTTAACATCAAGAATTGTGGACCTGGTAGGAAGAACGGTTAACTTGGTGTTCTAGTTTGCAAGCTGCCAGAATGTGATATACCTGAAATGGAATGGCTTTTAAAAAGGGGAATTTATTAAGTTGCAAGTTTACAGTTCTAAAACCATGAAAATATCCAAATTAAGACAAGCCTATGAAAATGTCCAAATTAAGACATCCAGGTAAAGGTACCTTCATTCAGGAAGGCCAATGATGTTAAGGGTTTCTCGCTGAATTGGAAAGACATGTGGTGACATCTGCTGGCTTTCTCTCCAGACTTCTCCAACAGCTTCCCCAGGGCTCTGTCCATTCCTTTGGCTCTGTCAGTTCTGGTGGTTCTGAAGGCTCTGGAGCTTTTTCTAAAATGCTTAAAAGGCTCCAGTAAGCAACCCCTGACTTGAATGGTAGAGACACATCTTCATGGAAACCATCTAATCAAAAGTTACCATCCACAATTGGGAATGTCACATTCTCGTGGAAATAATAAAAAAGCTCCCACCCAGTAATATTGAATGAGAATTAAAGAATTTGGCTTTTCTGAGGTACACAACACATTCAAACTGGCACACTTGGTAAACGAGACTGGTTCTGCAAATGTTGGAAACACTACAAACTTGTTTCAGCTGCTGCTACAGAAATGAACTGCCATTTTCAGAATGAAGACGTGAGAAGAGGGGATGCCCACAGGAACAGGGAAAAGTCAACAAGTCCTCAGGAAGCAAACAGAAAGGAGCCATCCCTTCTCCTTCCTCCCTCCCTTCCACCCCCCAGTTCCCTATAGTACCCCCTACACATATTTAAACTCATGAAACAAGAAATTCAACTCTATTTTTCTACTTAACAAGATACAACTATTCTTCATACAAAGGAGGGCATTCTGATCCCTTCCTGAAAATGCTGAATCCCAGAGTCCCAGCATTTGTTATGCATTTCTGGGAGACAGGCACGCTATCCATCTCTAGGCTATGTTAATTATTCCTCAAATTTGGTCACAATCCTGTCTGAATATTCTGTTCCTTGATGACTAAATTGTAAAGTTTACCCTCCAAGAAAACGTACATAAAATATTGAAGGGAAAGGGGAATATGGGAACTCTGTATTTTCTGCTGATTTTTCTGTAAACTTGTCTCTAATTAAAAATAGATGAAATGGAAAGAAGAGGGAAAAGAAAAATTATTAATATACACATACACAATGTATGCACGTACACACTCACACATCAAAAGGAAGAAAATATGCATAGCTGCTGTAGACCTAATCTCTGTACGTTGTCATGAGAACATACCAATAACCTGCTTTTTCCATCTTCCACATCCACTATCCATTTCATATTTTCTTAGTCCTCAGACAGACCTCAGCTGTCATGATTCTTCACCTGGTGGGGAGACCCAAGTCTTTACCCTGAAGGGTCTGAATTCTCAGTGTTCTCTGCTTTTCTCTCTCATACCATCTTTTTGTTGTTGTTGTTGCTATTCTTTTTTATTGGTTCAGTGGCATTAGAAAGCCAAAATGAACACTTGTCAGCCTTAACTTCACTTTAATGGAAATATCTTTGTGTTCCCTAGTGGAAACACTCCTTCTTTGGAAACCAGAACCTCCAAACCAACAGAGCCCAGAATTGCATGGATAAGAAGCAAGAATTCTGCAAATGAGTTATTAGTGAGAGAAGCCACTCCAAACTCCAACCTTGATTCCCAGATGGATATATTCAGGCTATAAGAGAGCCAATGCTACATCCTACAAGATAGAACCTCTGTATTATATACCACATTTTGTTTATCCATTTGTTTGTTGATGGGCACTTGGATTGTTTCTGTCTCTTGGCAATTGTGATAGTACTGCTATGAACATCGGTGTATAAGTGTCTGTTCCTGTCACTGCCCTCAGCATTTCTGGGTATATACCGAGTACTGCTGGGTTATGCAGCAGTAAAATGGAATGATGTCCTGAAACATGACAACATGGATGAACCTTAAGGACATAATTCTGAGTGAGATAAGTCAGACACAAAGGGACAGATACTATATGATTCCATTATTATGACTCTGGGGAAAGGTAATTTCAGAGGTTACAATAGAATATAGTAGACCTAGAGGTATTCAGAAGCTGGAGATGGAAGAAAAGCTACACAAAGAGATTGACTCTAAATACAAGGGAACGGATAGAAGTGACGATAACTAATTAGTGGTTTATAAGTAACATTGTCATATTGAAGGTGAATATGGCTAAAAGGAACTGTATAGTGCCATGTACCCCAATGATTAAATTTATAATTATAAATAAGTTCTCATATGAACTATTTCAATGGTTTGATAGTGGAAAAGGAGTCAGTGGTAGAGGGATATGGGGGAAAACTAAAAATGATGCTATGGCCAATAGTTAATAGGCAGTTAGTACTAATGGTCATAGTTTGCTAAACCCCAATCGATATCACTCCTGTTTTCTTAAGAGCACCTGGGGCTCGAACTGAGACAATATAAAGGTTTAATGAACTAAGCTTGCCTTCCTGGAACATATATTTCCCAGAAAGCTCCTAGGTCAAATATATCCTGAAACCCAGAGGACCAGCCTCTCCAGGATTTTCAATTGACCACATCCCCCTGTCTTTCAGGGTAGATTCCCCTTCTCAGCATGAAAGAGTCAGAATGGACATTCCCCAAAGATCCCTATGGAGTGGGAGAGGGATTAAAGGAGAGGGATGAGGTTAACATAGAAAATGGGATTTAACAAACGAGTATGGCTGCTGAATCACTATATTAATATTCCTTCTAGCCTCCAGTGTTTTGGAGCAGCTAGAAGGAAAAATCTGAGATAACGGAATGGTAGCCCATGACAAACTCTGGGATCTGTTCTGTAGCTGCTTGTTGAAATGTGCTGTGAAAATTATGCTTTCTTCTTTCTTTGTTTTGTATATATGTTATATTTTACAATAAGAAAATGTTAAAAAAAAAAAAAGAAGAAGAAGAGGAACCTGCATCCTATAAGACAGAGCTCCTTGATTTCAGGGTATGTCTCCTAACTGGCAGCTTTTTGGAGTCTTCAATATATCATCACACTATTCCACTGTTCCATTAAGCTAGCCACCTCTGGTTAATAGACTATGTGATAATATCAGTGAATTCCATGAGCATGAGCCCATTACTGCAATTCTTTGTTGTGAAATTAGTTCCTTAATCAAAAGCAATATGGCGTGGAGTTAATTCACCATGATGGCAAATAAGGCAAAAACATTATGGTGAAAAGGCAGATCAAAATCCAGAATATTACCATTTCCAAAAGACAAATCTCTTTTCCCTCCATGATGAAAAAAGTCCAATGTAAATATCTTGCCAAAAAGTGACTGGCTGGTCTACAGGGAAATGGAGACAAATGGGAGTTATTAATGGTCTCTGCTGTTGCCAGTTATGCTGGTTTGAAGCTGTTATGTACCCCAGAAAAGGCCCTGTCCTTTTAGTCCATTCCTGTCAGTAAAGACCTGTTGTAGGTAGGATCTTTTGGTGAGATTATTTCAATTGAGATGTGACCCACCTGATTCAAAATGGATCATAATCCTCTTTACTGGAGAACTTTATGAGAGGATAAAGGATAGAAAAAGCTGAGAAAGCTTAGAGAGAACAGCCCTGGAGAAGCTAAGGGAGGACCCACAGCTCAGAGAAGAGGCCACTGGAACCAGAAGCTGGAAGCAATGAAACCCGGTGTAAAGGACCAGCAGATGCCAGCCATGTGTCTTCCCATGTGACAGAGGTGTCCCAGATGCCAGCACCCTTTCTTCAGAGTCCAGTTATAGTCCTGTGGATGCCTTAATTTGGACATTTTAACTGTAAATTTTAAGTTAATAAATCTCCATACTTTAGGGAATGAGAAAGCCTTCTTGACCAAAAGGGGGAAGAGAGAGATGAGACAAAATAAAGTCTCAGTGGCTGAGAGATTTCAGAGTCAAGAGGTTATCCTGGAGGCTATTCTTATGCATTATATAGATAACCCTTTTTAGTTCATGGTGTATTGGAGTGGAGGGAAGTACCTGAAATTGTTGAGCTGTGTTCCAGTAGCCTTGATTTTTAAAGAAGATTATAGAATGTGACTGTGTGATTGTGAAATCTTTGTGTCTGATGCTCCCTTTATCCAGTGTATGGGTAAATGAGTAAAAATAAAATAAGATAAAGATAAAAATAAATAAACAATAAGGGGAGATATAGGGTAAAAATTGGGTAGACTGAAATTCTGTGGGTCAATGGCAGGGAGGGGTAAGGGGTGTGGGATGTATGAGTTATTTTATTTTCTTTTTATTTCTTTTTCTGGAGTAATGCAAATGTTCTAAAAGTGATCATGGTGAAGAATACACAACTATGTGATGATATTGTGAGCCATTGATTGTATAATATGATTAGACTGGATGTGTGTGGATATTCTCAATAAAACTATTTTTTTAAAAATCTCTAATGTTTAAAAGCCAACCCATTTCTGGAACATTGCATTCCAGCAGCTTTAGCAAACTGAAATGCCAGGTTAGGCACTCAGTGATGATGCTGGCTGGGCCATCCTAGGTGAATAGAAGCCTGTGTAGTGGCACCCAGAACAAAAATTCACAATAATCTATGTTTATTCTCTAATTAAAAATTAAAATCTGAATGGATTATTTTAGATTAAATACAGATCAAGGACTTTGACCCTTACAGCCACACTTCAAAGAAAAAGAGAGAGAGAGAGAGAGAGATTCGGCTTCTAGTCTGCCTGCCCAATAGCACTAGACGTGTTGAAAAGTTATTTCTCTAGTGAAGGCTCAGTTAGAAGTCAATTGGAGCTAGTCAGCAGCCAGTGGGGTGTGAAAATCTTCCCTAGATGGCTTGGTGCTAAATCACTTCGCTGACTGCTTCAGGAGAGAACGGGGGTGAATGAGTCATCTGCATTTCCCCCACTGCACATTCCCTCATTTTTAAGACTGTGGCAAATTTCCATCCAAGGATTAAGCTCGCCCATGGGAAAGTAAGCCATTTCTTGCTAAACTAAGAAATAAGAACACTTGTCACAGGACAACGCTAGGGCTCTGACACGGTTGATCTGTGTAACGTTGCAAGGAAGATATGACATGCTGTCAGCTTCACAGACAAGCATATCATGGCCCAATTTGTTTGCCAGGCAGTTGTTCCAGATTCTGTCAGTTGTTCTTACTGACAGAAGAAAATTGAAGGCACACCACTGATTAGACAATCAAAGCACAGTGGCTGCTGAACTGCATAAAGTGTTGTGTAAATCCTGATGTTGCCCTCGAGTAAAGCAAATTAAATAACAGGGAAGAAGAAGAATTAACTTGGCAATGAAACACAAGGTGGTTTTTTACCTGCAACCCCCAGTCTGACAGTGACCTAATGTGCTAGCCCAGGAAATTGATCTTGGTCCAGGCTCAGGGTGTCCCCATGAGCAGAAAGCCTATAGGCAATCTCAATACAGAATTGGATAAATTTTGGGCCTGCATATACATCCTTTTGCTGTCATTGTTTTTTTTTTTTTTTCATTGGAATCACTGGAATTATCACAGTGGCTGCTGTCATTGTTTTTTAAGTCTCTGGAAACCTTAAGAGACATTTTCAATTGTATTTTACACCCTTTGGCATGATCAATGGAGAGTTAAGGATATTGATGATTTCCTCCAACACTATTTTCTCTAACACAACAACATGAAGTTCAGTTTAAGGCAGATCTGTCTTGTAGGCTTGTGATTTTATTGATCCTACTGCCCAAATGGATTTTTTAAATGGAGTTTTATTTTTTTTTTAATGACACTGTATATGGACTCTTTGAAGGACTTGGACCCCCTCAAAGTTACTAATCCTTTTCCTCGTACTTTTAAGACCAGGAGTAATCATTAAGTTGAAAGGACAAATGATATGAAAACAGATCTCTGAGAGTGAAATAACTTCAGTGGTCATTTGGACCAAATGTACAACCTGCCTGAGCAGTTGGTTCATTTCTCCTCTTAAGGAGTAAAGTAATTTAATTGGGTGGGAATCCAAACTCTAGGTCTTATTGTGGTCTTCAGAAGGAAGATCTGGCATTGTCTGTAATTTAGAACTTTACCTACTGTAGAGATCAAAGAAAGAGAGGTTTATTTTGTCCAAAACCTAAATTTCTGTAGCACATAATCTAACTCAACCTGTCTGGAGCGCTCATTTAAACAATCAAACACAGGGAGCCCAGAATGGAAATGCAATACCTGGATACATCTCAGAGTATGTTGAGCAGATAATTTTAAAGTACTAGCAAAGTCCCTTGAGGGACTGTAGAAAAAATATGGAACTATTAAACTTTACCAGTGGGGAAACCTCTGATACCGTCTCAAACATTAGGGATTCCTCAGTCAATAGGCCACACCCTTGATCTTGAGACCTGCTCTTAAGAAGCTTATTTCTGTAGCAGAGGAGTTAAGTCTACCTAAAATTATGCCTAAGAGTTACTCCCAGAAAACCTCCCTTGTTGCTCAGATGT
>PVIY010027499.1:0-34144 GCA_004026745.1 Myrmecophaga tridactyla
CTATCTATCTATCTATCTATCTATCTATCTATCTATCTATCTATCTATCTATCTATCTATCTACCTACCTACCTACCTACCTACCTACCTACCTACCTACCTACCTATCAATCTACTATCTAAATATTTGAGACTAGGCTGTATTCATCATGCTCCTCTAACACTTACCAAGCCCAGGTACATTTCCTGAGAACAGGCACAGTTACTATGTAACCATCTTAAGTACAGCTATCGAGTTCATGAAATTTAACATCAATATAAAGCATACAGTCCGTATTGCAATTTTTTTCATTTGTCCCAATAATGTCCTTTTTTCCTGGTTGGGATTTTTTTCTTTATTTATCATTTCCTTGAGTTTTGATTTTAAAATAAGCCACTTTGGCTAGGAATTGAAAATGACTTGACCAAGACATGTTTGACCCGAGTCTGTCACCACCTCCCTTCACCAGGAACTGAGTGAGAGAAACGAACCTGACTCGATGCCTGTTTATTCCGGCAGTATAGTGGGTGTCACTCTGAGGTCCTGAACTGCTCTGCCTGTTTTTCAAGGTCTTGTTTTACTGGCAGAACTTGGTCTTGACAGCTGTCTGGTTTTCTTCCTGATAGTTCTGGACAGATATGTTGATTTGTGCATCAGATGAGATGCGTACTTGTCACTCTGGATGAAAATAGCTTAGTGATTCTCTCTGTGATATCTCATTTGTGCATTTTCTGGCTGTTGTGGGGAAGCTTCAGGCAGACATGGGTAGAATGCCTTTTTCTAAAAGCTAGATGCACTAGAAACAAAATTAATGACTAGTCTATAGGTTCAGTGTTTAAAATAATTTAGCATGTCCCTTTTCATAAACTGGCATTCTCCTCCTTCTCCTCCCCCTTTACTCACTGAAGTTTAAAAGAAGGTTCAACTTTACATATGGAATTCTCACTGGACAGTGGTCGCTCGAGGCTGCAGATGCCTTCCCCTGCTTTTGGCCGTAGAATTACCCCTTCACTTTGGTTTATGCAGGGAAGGTTTATGACAGGCCTGCTGTGTGCTAACATTACATGTCAGAAAATGGATTAAAAAATAGATTATATTCAGGGTTAGTTTGATAAGCTGTATCCCATTCTATTGAGCTATTTCATAATATCATCTGACTTGTTACATTAGCTGCCAGAGGACTAAAAGATACAGTCTTACAGTGTAACTAGGTCTTCTCAGATAATGCAGCTCCAGATGAGTGTGAATGCAAGACACAAGTTGTTAATACAGAAGTTGGAGCAGTAAGGCTGGGGAAGCAAAACCCAGAATGGACA
Organism: Myrmecophaga tridactyla; assembly: GCA_004026745.1. Classification (NCBI taxonomy): domain Eukaryota; kingdom Metazoa; phylum Chordata; class Mammalia; order Pilosa; family Myrmecophagidae; genus Myrmecophaga; species Myrmecophaga tridactyla. Next base: position 1,297 of record PVIY010027499.1, read on the forward strand.
GGACCCCCGACAGATACTATTGGTTACAGTGAATTTTGAGAAGGAAGCTATTTATTATGCATGGGAGAAGATTCTCATCCTGACACCATCACAACCCTGTATTTATTTGAAAGTTCTGCATTAAATTTTTTCCTCATGATAGATATGTGTGTGCTCTGACATCTGACATATTTTTGTGTCCGGTGATATTCTGCTCTTGTTTTTTTGTCACTCGTTTCTAACTGCAAGTTCTTCTCCCACCTGCTTTTGCTTATGAGAGCTTAAGCACTGGGAGTGGATTCAGTGATCACTTAGCATCATCTAGATTTTCCCCCAGTCTGCTTTGTTTACAACTCATACCTGGAGTTTCCTTTTTCAAGGGGTAAAAAATACTTTTTAACTGAAAACTTGTCCTGGAGAGTATTCATCCATTCATAAATTCTGAAGGTGTCCAACTGTATCTTTTGAGAAAGTAGCTCTGACCTGAAAAATGTTCTTTGTACTGAGATCTCTTAGCTCCGTGATGAGGGTATGCGGGGAAGGGAGGGCAGTGTGAATGCAACATCCCTCTAAATAAAATATAGAAACAAGTTTATAAGGCAACATAATGAAAATTTACTTGAAAAGATAAAGTCTGCCACCAACTTTTCACCCTAATAAACTTTTTTTCCATGTATATTTAACTATGGTTTTTTTGCTATAATAATAATATGAACAGCTTTTCTTATGTTGACTTATATACTTAACATTGTATCATACTATTTTATCATCCCATAATTTAATTGGTAAAGGATGTTTATCAGACATTTTGTTGGATAGACATGATTTTGGAAATGCCATCACCTTAACTTTTTATCTTAAATGACAACTGACACAAGGGGTCTTTAGGAATTGCACATAATATACATGCATATATGTTTACTTTACAGATATTGTAGCTTTGTTCTGATGTTGTAGCTTTGCTATAATATACAATCAGGTTTTATTTATTTATTTATATTCTGGTCCTGTGAGAAGTATGAGCCCAAGTGGATTTAAAAATATCAGAGAGGGGTATGTAACTGGCCTGAAATATTCCTAGCGTTTGGGAGAAATTTTGTTTCTCTTTGTCTCTCTTAATTCATAATGCTTTTTTAAAAATTATAAATAGACCATGTAGAAAATTTGAATAATACAAAAATATGTACAAAAGGAAAGAAAAGAAAAGCTGATTGCATTCATACCATCAGACGTAAACTGCTCTTAATATATTTTATTCCATTCTCTCTATATATACACACACACACACATACACATACATACATAATATATATATGCTATTCTTCATTCTTTTTATTTTTAAAAAATAAATTTGGAAGCATTCTGTTCATATAGTATGTGTCTTGCTGTAAAAAAGTAAAAACTTTTCATTTTCCTTAGCATTCCTATATCAGTACAAATTCTGTAAAAATGCTTTCAAAATGGCTGTGTAATATTCCAGTTAGGGTCTGTTTTCCTTCTGGAAATATGGGGGTACCTTTATCTCATGTTACAGAATCTTTTCTTTGGTACCATTTTTTTTTTCCTGTGAACCCCATCCTTGAATGAAAGGAACCAGATTTTGACCAACAGTCTCTATTCTTGAGATCCACTAAAACCTCTCCTGAGATCTGGAGGTCAGATCGCCATGCCTAGCCCTGGCGAGACGGGCTCATTTGACTGTTGGGCATGTGTGGCTTCGGAGTGGACCCCTTGGACTGAGTCTGACCTTCTCTTGTTCCTCTTGTGGAAGTTGGCTCCCTGTCCTCTTCCTGCCTCTGCGTTATGTCCTGCTGACCCTGCATCCAGGTGCCTCGACTGCCTGCATCTCTGTCTTGGAGAGTCTGTGGAGAGAGCTCCTGACGCCGGCTGGGTTTGGGAACTGCCCCCACCTCCTCAGAAGGTGGACTGTGGGGTCACGGGCAGCCCCCAGACTTCACAGGGAGGCATGTGACAGGGACCACCCCGGCAAAGGCAGGGCTCGTTCCTCTGATATTGATAACTATTTAATTGATTTTCTTAGTTGCCAGTGCCGTTATAACTTTGCCTCTTTTCCTGTGTTGTCATGGATATTTCAGTAGGAAATTGTGGGAGGGCAGATGAAGCTTACTTAATTTTAGCTGTCAGCGCACCAGAGAAGTCTTACACAGATTTGTTACAGATGTGTAGGGCTCCTGGGGGATGGTTCTGAGTGCCATGATGGGTCTCAGCCTCGGCCCTGAATGCAAGGAGGGCGTTGATGTTTGAGGACGTGGGCTGGGATGTCTTTGTGTGATTCTTGCTTTGTGTGGTTGGGCACTGAAACTCTAAACTCTGACTTTCCTAGCATCACACACCATCCCCGTTTCACGTATGGCAACATCCCATGGAACAGATTTAGGTGGCCTTGTTTTAGGCTGTACCAGCACATGCATTTGACTGTGTACAAGTCACCAGTTTACCCTGCAGTGGTGGTAGAGAGGATTTGTAGGAATTGATTATGTTCTTTAACACATCTCTTTTTCATGTGATAATTTTGCATTTGCACTCCAGACAAACCTCTGATATTTTTGGAGTTAATATGCTTTCAGGTGAGGAAGTGAAGATGCAGATGGATAGACCTGCTAAAGTTAGTAAGTGCTGCAGCCTGGGATGAGATGTTAGCTCTTCCTACACCCAGTTGAGTACTTTATCCCTCTCTTGTACCAGTTGTTAAACCAAGCCACCATATCATTTAATTTCCAGAAGGCCGTTTCATTGCAATGGATTTATTCATTGCTTTATCATTCATCCATCTGACAGGTCCTTGAACCATGGTTGCCCCACTTTTAAGAAATCTATCTACGATGCTATGCGTGATTTACCTGAATGCCAAAGTGCTTTTGGTGTGTTTTGAATAATTGTGGTGTGTGTTTGGGGATTATTCTTAGAGATCCAACCCCCTTAATTTCACTTCAGCTGGAGTGATTTATGACTCCTGAGGATGGTGGGAAGTAGGAGATTCACTGGAGGAAAGTGTTATACTTTGGAGAAAATTGATGACTGGAACACATGAAGTTACTGAGATGAAGAAAATGCAAATAGATAAATAAAATATCTAAGGTCAGGTGTGCACAGAGCAAAGATATTTGTGAATTTTATAATAGTGCTGTCTTAATCTGGCCAGTGACTAAACATTAAAAATTACAGATACCTGTCTTTGTTTTTGACTGTTTCTTGCAGTGTTTTTTTGTCTTTGTTGTTGTTGTTTTTTTATGAAGGATGTTATATGGGAAAAAATTCAGAAAATGCTGCTAATAATTAATTGAGGTAAGCAATTAATAAAAAGGTAGGACTTTTTAATACATATTAATCTTCTTTTCTCATTTAAAACTATATCATGGAAATGTTTCCAGTTTAATAAATCCAGTTACCCACCAACATTTTTAATGGCTTTATGATATTTCATTGTATTCAATGCCCTATTAATGAACATTTATGTTGTTCCTAATTTTTCACATTATAAATGTTACAGGAATATCTTTCGGTATATATCTTTGTGAATTTGTTAAATTCTTTCCTTCAGAAAAATTCCTAGAAATAGCATTGCCTGATCAAACCTATGCACATTTTAAAGCTTTCTAAAACTTTTCACAAATATTGCCAAAACAGGTAATACTAATGCACATTCCCAGTCAGGTAAAATAAGATTTTTTTATATGTGTTAACCAACATTGATTATTAATCTTTTCCCTTGCCAGTCTGATATCCCCCAAATTTTTTCTCCATGTTTCTTGCTCATGTGTGTTGCTTCTTTTGTGATTTTTCTACTTAATATTCTTTTCCTGTTTTTCTATAGGAGAGTTCCTTTTTTCTTCTCAATGTGTAGGAACTGTTTAGATGATAAGAATATTTACCCTTAGTAGATTATATGTGATTGCTTTTCCAAGTTTATAATGTACATTTAACTGCATTTATGGTGCAGAACGCTTACGTTTTATGTAATCAAATATGTTTTTCTTCCTATCTATGATTTATTACAATATTTTATGCATTCTACCCTCCATTTTTAGGACTTAAATCTTTAATTCACCTGGAATTTATTCTGGCATAGGACATGAGGTAGCGCTTTATTTTTTCCAAGTGGTTCCCCACTTGTCTCAATCCATTTATTGTCTCCTTGATTTGAGCTGCTTTAACATATATGTGCAAAATTATAAACATTTTGTTCATTAGTATTTGTGTCATATTTCTTTAATAGCTGTAATGTTCTATTTCATTTTAATTTGTGGTAGGACTAGCTTTGTTCAATACCTTTCTTTTTGCAGTATTTTCTTTGCTGTATCTTGAATTTATTCTTCAGATGAACTTTAAGAATAAAAACATGCATCGAATACATTTGCAAAACAAATGTGAGAAATATACTTGGAATTAGATTATGTTCTCATGGCAAAGGCATCTTTGAGCACATATATATCTGGGAGTTTGAAATAGACACTAGCAATTTTGCAAGAGTTTACAATTCCTGAGAAGGAGGAAAAAATACGACCCAAGGACTGTGTTCCTCTCATCATATGAAGTTGCCTCAGAGAGGATGAGTCTCCAAGTGGTTTGAGTTCATTCTGTCCTGCAAACAGGAACTAGTAACTTAATTGTGGCACCATTTTAGTCCAAAAATCAAGTCTGGAGTCCCAGGATAAAGCAATCTTAATTTTTTTTTCCCCCAGAATCATTTGAAAAACTCTCCAGGAGGAAAATCTGCAGCGTTGGCAAGATCTCTGAGTGAAATACTTCTTTCTTGTTAAAACTGCTTCTGAAAAGACAGTCCCTCTCCTTTTTCTACTGCAATGTCTGAGATGCAATTGTTTTCCCAGGCACCTATAACGCAGTGATTTAAACAGATCTTCACTCTTACAACATGGCATAGGAATTAATTATAGTTAAACTAAAATCTCTCTAGTTTATTACCATATTGCCAGGTCTTTCCACCTTGGTTTTTAAAACTTCATTTTTAGATACCACTGCTTTTTCAAGTCATTATTAATCCTATCTGTAAAAACCCTTTTCTACTACATTTTTAGCTGCCTCCCTCTGAGAGTATTTAAAGTTTTTAAGTCCTATTTTCATCCTCTATGTAAAAGTTGTAATTAAAAGTAAAAGAATAAGAAAAATAGGAAGCATTTTCCACTGGCATTCTTTTCCTTTAGAATTAACATATTGTTGCCATTTTAAAACCTTTTCAGGGGAGTTTAATCAAAAGCTGGATAGGCTTTAGATAGAACAAAAAGCAGTGGGTTTTAAATTTGGGAAATAAGATAACTGAGGACCATCCTCCATTTTAATTTGTGATAGGATTAGCTTCATTCAGTACATTTCTTTTTGCAGTATTTTCTTTGCTTTCTTATTAATGGGTTCTTCCAGATGAACTTTAAGAATAAAAATATTCAGAAGCCTAAAAAAAGTCAGAATAAGCGACATGAAAACTCACATAGGAGTTGACACGTGCCTTCTGTGACCACAGGCATATTTGGGAAAATTTGGTTTTGGCTCGCAGCTATTTGTTCCCAAGGGCTTCAAGCAGTGGTTTAGAGTAGAGGCTTTGGTGTTAGCCTGCCTGGCCTTGAATCCTGTCTGTACACCACATGCTAGCCACGTGACCCTCCCTTGTTACTGCCCTGCACGTCAGTTTCCTCATCTGTCAGATGGGGATAATAACAGCACCTCGTTCCCAGGATTGCAAAGTGCTGAGGATCTGGTAGGAGGTTAGTAAATAGAGTTGGGGCGATGGTGATGGTGGAATCTGCGTGCAGATTCTAATGTAACCCAAAGGCACAGTGTGAAGCAGTTGTGTCCCCTGATTAAGTAGTGGCCAAGACTGCTGACTCCCTTTCCCCTGTGCCCACCAGAGAAAAACTCGGATTCTATCTGAGGCCCCTAAGTAAGCACTGTTGGAGAGCAGAAATGGATGCATAGGATTTCTGGTTTGAATGCAGAAACTTGGCTATATTTGCTTTGCTTTAGTGGCTTATTGCTATGGCTTTCGCAATGTGAAATAATAGTTCATGGGAACAGGGTGATTAATAGCAAAATTTAAAAATCACTTAATGACTAATAACTTAGTAACCTATGAAATCTGTACCTTGATATGCAGGGTGGCTATATTAGCATTTCTAAGCTGTTTAAAAGTCAGTTGGATGCTTTTTGGAGCACATTCATTTCTCATCTTTGCTCTTCAATTCAGGAAACATCAATAGAGTTTAATAACCTCCTGTCATTTCTGGAAAGATAAATAATATTATAGATAATTAAGGGTTATTTTTCACTTTGATGGTGGAGAAAAATTAAGAGGAATCTTTGCCAAATGAAAATGATGACTTATTGATTATGATTACAGGGTTAATATGAAAACATTCTAATGTTTCAATCCTCATAGATTGTTTTCCCGTGCTATCGCAGATTGAAGAGTACTGTTATTTAGGATTATATATATTGATTATTGAATACCTACTTTGTGCCAAACTAAATTATGTACTTTATATGCTCTGTCCTGACCCTAACAATGGTTTCTTAGAGCAGGTAAAGCAGCTGAGAAATGCAGGCTTAGAGGTTGAACAACTGGTCCAAGATGACACAGGTTTCAACTCGTACAGTTGTGTTCTTTCCACCCTACTTTTCAGTAAAAGGTTTTTATAGAATTGATTGTTCCTTAAAAAAAATTATTTTCAACTTAAAACTCAGCCTTCTGTAGAAGCTAGTTTACTATGGCGAATTTGGCATTTGAGTTCTAGAGGCAAATGCTGTGATACGGAGATCAAATAATGTACGCAAACTATCTAGCGTGGGAACCTGCCACAAACTCATGCTTTCTTTTCACCCCAGCCTCTGGTTTTGGGTTTGGCTTCCACTATGCCTTTATAAGCCCAAAGCCAGGCCTTTCCAGATTGGCCCTTGGGGAAATCTCATGTTGTCATGTCCTGTATATGACATCAGAGTCTTTCCATCAAAAGCTTAGTGACCCTGCTCCCCACCTTTTTACCCCTAAGATAGAAACATCGGAAAGAAGGAACAGCCTCTCCTAGAGCAGATGGTATGAGAGGTGGGGCACATAGCCCTTGGCAGGTGCTGGGCAGAGGCGGTGCCAGTGACCAGGGGAAGACTTGTGCATCTGTATTTGTCATGGGCATGTTACATTTGCATCACATTTTTCAGAACTTGTTAACTACTCTCCAAATTGCTGCTGTGCATGAATCTGCCTGATAAAAGACTTAAGAACAAACCACTACTTGGGCATAGTTTTTCTGAATGACTGAAAAAAGTTACTCATTCATTGCCCAGAATTTTCTATGGCTCAGAAGTAGTAATTTCCCTCTAGTACCTATTAACATTTTTGTTAACTGGAGTAGGAAAGAAAACTTTGTCAGTCGAATCACCAGAGTACATTTTAATGCAGGCTTGGGGACAAGAGGACCTGTTGGTGCATAATAAACAAGCCAGAGTGAAGCTGTACGTGTTATGGCTCTCCAGACATTCTCCAAACTTCTTCTATTTGACCAGACAGAATCTTATCTTTCTGCTCTTACTAGACCATCTTTCCTCAGAGTTTTGGTGGGACACTGGAAAGAGATCTCTTTCTTCTTTCTTGATGATTTCAGTCTATGTTAATGGTTTTGATGGTGAAGGTTTGGGGAAAATTTTCCTATTAACAGCAGCAGTGTCCAACAAACTCAAGTTTCTTCTTCATATCCTTGTTTTAAAGATAAATAGGAGAACAGAGCTTGACCTAAGATACTGCAAGCATACTGTGCTTTCCTAAAAAAAATGAGGTGCCTCAATCTTCTCATTTCTCACTGTATTAGTTAGAGTTCTCTAGAGAAACAGAATCAACAGGGAACACTCGCAAATATAAAATTTATAAAAGTGTCTCACGTGACCGCAGGAACGCAGAGTCCAAAATCCACAGGGCAGGCTGTGAAGCTGACGATTCCGATGGAGGGTCTGGATGAACTCCACAGGAGAGGCCTGCTGGTCGAAGCAGGAAGAGAGAGCCTGTCTCCTCTGAATCCTCCTTAAAAGGCTTCCAGTGATTAGATTGAGCATCACTCAATGCAGAAGACACTCCCCTTGGCTGATTACAAATGAAATCAGCTGTGGATGCAGCTGACATGATCATGATCTAATTCTATGAAATGTCCTCATAGCAACAGACAAGCCAACACTTGCCCAACCAGATAAACAGGTACCACCACTTGGCCAAGTTGATGCATGAACCTGACCATGACAGTCCACCCCTTGCCAACTTGGCAATATATCACCTGAAACCATACCTAATTTTAAATAAAAAACATTAAAGAGGCACCTTTTTTTCCTTTCACCTAACAATACTCAACTGTCCTGCATATAACTGGAAACACAGAAACTCTCTCCAGAATAGGGTGCAAGTCCTTGGGTAATATTCATTCTTCAACTTGATATCTTACAACCTAAATAGTATAATAGGAACAAAACAGCAGCACGGTCCTTGTTTCTGTAGCTGATCACGTGGTCATAGTTCATATTTATCACTACCTTCTTCCACTACCCATTCCATGTTCCCTTTACCCTCAGCAAGCACTTCAGCTGGCCATGGTTCTTTGCCTGGTGGGGTGACCCAAACCTTCATTCCTGAAGTTTCGGACGCAGTGGTAGTCCTTCCTGGATTGGGTTGTTGCAGTTTTCCATTGATTTTAATCACAGGGCATGGTAGTACTAAAAGATGCCCTAGGGGATCTCCTATATTCCAAGAAAACTCTTCTTTACCTCCATTGTGTAGTTGCAGTCCTATTTCCCCCTGATAGTCAGGGTCAGTCACCCCAGACAATAATGTAACCCCCTTCTTGGCTTGTTGATCCAGGGGCGTGAGTAGCCCAAAGTGACCAGGTGGCAGTCTTAGATTCCAGTTCAATGGAATCATTGTTGTTTCCCCTGGAAGCACCCCCCATTTTGGAACTAAAACCTGTAGACCAGCAGAGCTCAGGGTCACAGGGACAGGAAGCAAAAATTTTCCTAGTGGATCACTGGGGGTAATAGTGAATGGTACCACTCCCATTTCCACCCCTTGGTTCCTGGACCCATGGATCCTGGCTATGGGAGAAACAGTACCATACAGCAGACACTGATTCAGAGTATATACAGCTTCCTGGAGAACATTACCCCAGCCTTTCAAGGTATTGCCACCTACTTGGTACAGTAATTGAGTTCTCAAAAGGCCATTCCAGCATTCTATCAATCCAGCTGCTTCTGGATGACGGGGAACATGGTAAGACCAGAGAATTCCATGAGCATGTGCCCATTCCTGCACGTCATTTGCTGTGAAGTGTGTTTCTTGATCAGAAGCAATGCTATGTGGAATACCATGACTATGGATAAGGCATTCTGTAAGCCCATGCATGGTAGTTTTGGCAGAAGCATTGAATGCAGGGAAAGAAAACCCATATCCAGAGTATGTGTCTATTCCAGTTAGAACAAATCGCTGCCCCTTCCATGAATGGAGTGGTCCAATGTAATCAACCTGCCACCATGTAGCTGGCTGGTCAACTCAGGAAATGGTGCCATATCGGGGGCTGAGTGTGGGTCTCTGCTGCTGGCAGATTGGGCACTCAGCAGTGGCTGTAGCCAGGTCAGCTTTGGTGAGTGGAAGTCCATGTTGCTGAGCCCATGCATAACCTCTATCCCTACCACCATGACCACTTTGTTCATGAGCCCATTGGGCAATGACAGGAGTTGCTGGGGAAAGAGGCTGACTGATATCCACAGAACAGGTCATCTTATCCACTAGATTATTAAGACCTTCGTCTGCTGAAGTCACCCTCTGGTGTGCATTCACATGGAATACAGATATGTTCATATTTTTAGCCCACTCAGAAAGGTCTATCCACATACTTCTTCCCCAGACTTCTTTGCCACCAATTTTCCAATTATGGTCTTTTCAAGTCCCTGACCATCCAGCCAAACCATTAGCAACAGCCCATGAGTCAGTATCCAAATGCATCTCTGGCCAGTTCTCCTTCCAAGCAAAATGAACAACCAGGTGTACTGCTTGAAGTTCTGCCCACTGGAAGGATTTCCTCTCACCACTGTCCTTCAAGGACACCCCAGAAAGGGGTTGTAATGCTGCAGCTGTCCACTTTCGGGTGGTACCTGCATATTGTGCTGAACCATCTGTAAACCAGGCCTTAGTTTTATCTTCCTCAGTCAATTCGCTGTAAGGAACTCCCCAAGAGGCCATAGCTCTGGTCTGGGAAAGAGAAGGTAATGTGGCAGGAGTGGAAACCATGGGCATTTGGGCCACTTCTTCATGTAACTTACTTGTGCCTTCAGGACCTGCTCTGGCTCTAACTCATATATACCATTTCCATTTTACAATAGAGTGCTGTTGCGCACACCCAACTTTATGGCTTGGTGGGTCAGATAACACCCAGCTCATGATAGGCAACTCAGGTCTCATGGTAACTTGGTGGCCCATGGTTAAGTGTTCATTCTCTACTAAGGCCCAGTAACAGGCCAAAAGCTGTTTCTCAAAAGGAGAGTAGTTATCTGCAGCAGATGGTAAGGCTTTACTCCAAAATCCTAAGGGTCTGCGTTGTGATTCTCCTATAGGGGCCTGCCAAAGGCTCCAGACAGCATCTCTATTTGCCACTGACACTTCTAGCACCATTGGATCTGCTGAATCATACGGCCCAAGTGGCAGAGCATCTTGTACAGCAGCCTGGACCTGTCGCAGAGCCTCCTCTTGTTCAGGTCCCCACTCAAAATTAGCAGCTTTTCTGGTCCCTCGATAAATGGGCCAGAGTAGCACACCCAAATGGGGAATATGTTGTCACCAAAATCCAAAGAGACCAACTATGCATTATGCTTGTTTTTTGGTCGTAGGAGGGGCCAGATGCAGCAACTTATCCTTCACCTTAGAAGGGAGATCTCGACATGCCCCACATCACTGAACACCTAGAAATTTCACTGAGGTGGAAGTCCCCTGTATTTTTGTTGGGTTTATCTCCCATCCTCTGACATGTAAATGCCTTACCACTAAGTCTAGAGTAGTTGCTACTTCTTGCTCACTAGGTCCAATCAACATGATATCATCAATATAATGGACCAGTGTGATGTCTTGTGGAAGGGAGAAATGATCAAGGTCCCTGTTGACAAGATTATGATACACAGCTGGAGAGTTTATATACCTTGAGGTATGACAGTGAAAGTATATTGCCGACCTTGCCAGCTGAAAGCAAACTGTTTCTGGTGGTCCTTACTAACAACTATTGAGGAAAAAAAGCATTTGCCAGATCAATAGCTGCATACCAGGTACCGGGGATGTACTGATTTGCTTAAGCAATGATACCACATCTGGAATAGCAGCTGCAATTGGAGTGACCACCTGGTTGAGCTTACGATAATTCACTGTCATCTTCCAAGACCCATCTGTTTTCTGCAAAGGTCAAATAGGAGAGTTGAATGGGGATGTGGTGAGAATCACCACTCCTGCATCCTTCAAGTCCTTAAGAGTGGCAGTAATCTCGGCAATCCCTCCAGGAATCTGGTATTGCTTCTGATTTACTACTTTGCTAGGTAGGGGCTGTTCTAGTGGCTTCCACTTGGCCTTTCCCACCATAATAGCCCTCACTCCACAAGTTAGAGAGCCAATGCGGGGATTCTGTCAGTTGCTCAGTATGTCTATTCCAATTATGCGTTCTGGAACTGGGGAAATAACAACAGAATGGGTCCAGGGGCCCACTGGACCCACTGTGAGACGGACCTGAGCTAAAACTCCATTGATCACCTGGCCTCCATATGCCCCTAGTCTGACTGGTGGACCAGAGTGACGTTTGTGTCCCCTGGAATTAATGTTACTTCTGAACCAGTGTCTAATAATTCCCGAAATATCTGATCATTTCCTTTTCCCCAATGCACAGTTACCCTGGTAAAAGGCTGTCGGTCTCCTTGGGGAAGGCTTGGAGGAAGATTAACAGTATAAATTTGTGGCGGTGTAACAGGGTTCTCCCCCAAAGGGACCTTGCCTCCCCTTCATTCAAGGGGCTCTGGGTCTGTAAACTGTCTCAAGTCTGGAAATTGATTAAGGGGACGTTTCTCTGTGTTTTTGTATTACAGGTTAGACTTCTGTTCACTTGACCTAGAACTCTTCTGTTTATATACAGCTCCAACAAGAATTTAGTAGACTGCCCTTCTATTGTATTTCTAGGTACCACATGATTTACTAACCAATGCTACAAATCTCTGCGAGTCATATCATTTTGATTCCTGCTTTGAGTTTGCTGTCTGTTATAATAGCCATGTCTACCCTGTCTTTGGTGATTAAGTGCTGCCACCTGGCTTCTGCGAACTCGGGATGTCGTCATCCCCATTGTGTTTAAGGATTCCAGCTAAGTAACAGCAGTTCCTACAGTAATATGTGATCTACAGAGAAGTGCAACTACAGAGCTCTTCAGGGATGATGATGCTAATCTCACAAATTTATTTCTCACTGTTCTGGTAAAAGGTGCATCCTCTGGACATTCTTGGTGTGTAAGAGCAGGCTTTGCATGATAAATCCACTCTAACATTCCAATCTCTCTAAGCCTCTAGATCCCCAACTCTACATTGTACCAGGGCAGTTCTGGCATTTTACCCTCAGGTAATGTCGGCCACCTTTTGATCCATGTTTCAACCAACCATCTAGACAAACTGTTAATACCTTTTCTAACCCCTTGAGCTATGACACTGAATGCAGAGTCTCTGCTTAGTGGGCCCATATCAATAAATTCAGCCTGATGCAGCCTTATATTCCTCCCACCATTATCCCACACCCTTAAAATCCATTGCCACACATATTCCCCTGATTTTTGTCTATATAAATTGGAAAACTCACAAAGTTCTTCTGGAGTATAATGTACCTCCTCATGTGTGATACTTGTTTATCTTGGAAGGACTACTGTTAATATGAAGTTTTATGGAATCTAACCTTATCTAATCTATTTGCTTGGGGAGCAAAAAAATGGTAGTACTAACACTATGCAAAATGGTAATATTAGTAACAGTAATATTTATTTAGCTTATTTTGTCCAAGCATGTTCCAAGATCTTTTCATATATTAACAATCCTATGAGTTACCATTGTTTTCCCCATTTTATAGGTGGGTTATCTTAGACCAGGGGAGGTTAAGAAATTTGCCAACAAGCTTATAATTGGCCGAGGTGGGATTCAAACCTCTTATTCTTGTTTCAGATTCTATACTCTTAATCACTGTGCTGTGTTTCCAAAGGTTCTGATCACTCCAGCGCTTGTTTGTTCTCTGTTGCATAACCATTAGAGCTCAGATTTTGTTTGAATCTCTGGGGTGCTGGTGGTATTTTGGTCTCTCTGAGGAGACCCAGTCAGCATCTATTTTCCTGCCTAGATTTGGAACAATTTGGAAAATAGAAGAGTAAGGCAGATGAGATTAAAATCACATTTATTACTGACAGAGTGACCTGTTGTTTTTGTGCCTGGCATGTTCCCAAGAAGAAGAAAAGGCAGAGCTGAGTTGAGCACGCCTGGTCATTCCAAATTTACTAGTCACTTAAGTCAGGCCATCTCCTCTGGGTGGAAGAAAATTAAGAGGCAGAAAGAGACCAGGAGTGGAAAGTTAGGGAGAATCCTTCTTAATGGAATCCAGGAGCAGAGTGGAGGGGGGGAAGGGTTCCCCTCTACCATTTGCATTATGTGTTGATAAAATCTGGACTCGTAGCAAAAAGCTATTCCCTTTGAAATTAGGAAATGGGAGGAACAGCTAGGATGTTCAGTAATAGTTTTGTGGGTTGGTGGGAAAATTACACGTTGGTATAAACATAGTTAAAATCCTCTCCTGAGTACTTTTTAAATTCTTGGATATTTCACCTCTCACTGACTTCTGGAATTTAAAAATATATCCCTGTGGACCTAGGTACTTTTGCTTTGTTTCTGTAAGTCTTTAAGGTGCTTTATTTTTCCCCTTATGGTTTCAATGACATTGTTTACCTATTTTTAATACTGACAAGGTAGCCAGTTATTGTGCTTCAGAAAGCACCTATTGCCTTACCTTTAAAGCGTCTGGGTAGTTATTCTATTTATTTAGAAAAGCGCCTTAATCTCAAAGCAATTTAGAGAGCTTACAAAGCGGTATCTTAGGAGACTTTGCTGAATGATAACTTAGTATGTCATTAGAATTGAACTTGTTCCGGTTTATAATAACCATGTAAGAGTGGATAACACTGGGTTGCTATTTTGCAGCATAGGGACAAAGTGATTAGTAGTAGATTTCTGGTGCTAATGAGGGACAAGACAGTGCAGGGGGTCAGGTTTTAATTTCTAGAGGTGTCACCTAGCATGGAGTGTGGAGAGGTGTATGAATCATGGCGTTTAATGGTAGTGATGAGTAAATGGTGAGGACTTTACTGCTCCAGATTTACGTAAAAGACTATCTAAAACACATAACCAAATTCTCTTCATTTCATGGTTTTTGAATGCTATTCGGTGTGTACGTTGAACTAGAAAGTCTTTGGTGACAGGAAAGAAATAGAAAAGAGAGCAGTAAGAGCTAAAATTTGTTGTGCACTTAGGGTGTGCCACGAACTGTGCCAAGCATTTCACATCATTGTTTCATTTGATTCCATGTAGTGCTTACCGTTATAAGAGGTGTGGAGTCCAAGCCTCTACGTGGCTGGGGTACCAAACCAAGGTGACACAGCTAATTGGTAAAAAGCTGTAAACCCAGCTCTGTTGACCTGCGGTGGCATCTTTCCCAGTAGGGGAAAGCTGGTCTGTGGTGCTTTGTTTACCTGAGGTCAGTCTGGTTGAGATGACACTGGAGAATACATAAATACCCCTATATATTAATAAATGAAAAAGAATATGGTAATGGGGGCAGAGCTAATATGTGTTTGATCTGCAGCTCATGAAAGCCATGAGTGCGTATTTGTAGGAGAAAGCACCAGGGCATGAGTTTTCCAGATTCATTTGCGCTTACGCCTGGTGGGGCAGGTGGTTGTGTTAGTGCTGTTGTTCCTCTTGAGTTTCCTTCGGGTTTACTGCAATGAGATTCGCCTCTTAATACGACTTTAGGAAAGAACTCTGGTCGAAGGCTTGAGCTCAGGGACTGGTTTACTGCAACCCTAGCTCAACTTTTGGTGATAAGGCACGGATCCCAGCGTCATCGGGCTTTGTCAGGGGATTGAATCAGGCTTCCAGCCTGACTTTTGAACAGACAGCGCTTCAGATGGCTGCCTGGGGCTGGAAAGACGATATTTTGTGCCAGTTAGCCTGCTTCCTAGGATTCATGTGCTGAAAGATTCCCCCCACCCCATCTCGATGCTGAAGACAAAATGAAATAAAACCCGAGAGGGCTTTGAACTGTAATTGGTCTTATTCCCAAATGTAAACTGCAGTGCACCATGCTTCCAGGGGTTCTAAATGGTAAGCTCTCCCACTATCCCTGTGTCCCTCAGACGAGGGCAGCAAATGACCATGTGGCTGTGGAAGGACTTTTCTCCCAGCATCATCCCGATTTGCTTATATATAAGAGCAGAAGCCAAGGGAAGGTATCCTTCCTTTTTTGTAGAGCACTGCTATCTGTTTCAGTAGTGCAAACTAGGGGATTTCTTTGCTACCATAATATATGTTGTTAATTTTAAAGGTGAATAAAATCTTCAATTATTATATAACCTTAAGAGAAATTACTGAAATTAATCATAAAAGCAATAGTTTTATTTATACTTGAAGAAATATTGAATTGAAAGAAAAAAAAAACTCTTTTAAGTTGTGGCTAAGAGGAGCGGAGAAAGGAAAAATGTAACCATATTGACAGGTTTAATTCATTATAACATAAATGTCATTACTGTTATCCCTAATGCTTTTTTGATTTATTATAAGAGAATGCTGATTTAAATCTCTCTTCTATGTATCATCATTATAGTAGCTTTAGATTTGTTATCAAATCATTTAGAGGCAAATAGCTTCCAGAAAAGACAAATAAAAGCATACCCGATTATCATTTGAAATGAATAACCAGGTCTTTTGTTCAAATTTCTACTAATTATTTTTTTCAGATGGAAATATTTTAACCAATTGACATTGAAAGTAGGGGCATTTAGTTTAAAAATACAAGATTATCTTTTCACCAAATTTCATAGCTTCTGATATTGTTTCTGATAATTGTCTTAATGGAAGCCAGTTGTCTGCTAGGATGTGCTCATTCTTAAAATGATGCTCCTAAAATTATGGCTTGTAATTTGGAGAATACTTGCCTGTTCTCATATACAAACTAAATGGTGTTAATTTTGAGAAAAGTATGACACTAGCATGATGAGTGAGAATAAAATGATTTGGTATGTAGCTGATTTAGTTCTTTTATATTTAAGCAGTTTTCTAAAAAATTTTTTTTTTTGATCTTTCTTTGTGTCCATCTTTTCCCATTAAATTTTTAGGCCAGTTAAATGACTTGCTGTCATGGTCAGGGGCATGTGTCAACTTGACCAAGTTGTGGTACCTGTTTGTCTGGTTGGGCAAGTGCTGACCTGTCTGTTGCAATGAGGACATTTCATAGAATTAGATCATGATCATGTCAGCTGCATCCACAGCTGATTCCATTTGTAATCAGCCAAAGGGGAGTGTCTT
This sequence comes from Myrmecophaga tridactyla, assembly GCA_004026745.1. Taxonomy (NCBI): domain Eukaryota; kingdom Metazoa; phylum Chordata; class Mammalia; order Pilosa; family Myrmecophagidae; genus Myrmecophaga; species Myrmecophaga tridactyla. The sequence continues at coordinate 17,911 of PVIY010027499.1, forward strand.
CTACAATTAATGATGCTTAATCTAATCATGGGAAGCCTTTTAAGGAGGACTCAGAGGAGACAGGTTCCATTCCTGCTTCGGCTGGTGAGCCTCTCCTGTGGAGTTCATCCAGACCCTCCATCGGAGTCGTCGGCTTCACAGCCTGCCCTGTGGATTTTGGAGTCTGCGTTCCTGCGGTCACGTGAGACTCTTTTATAAATTTTATATTTGCAAGTGTTCCCTGTTGATTCTGTTTCTCTAGAGAACCCTAACTAATACACTTGCCAAACAGGAGTGGATAAAGCAAATGTATAAGATGTCCTCAACAAGTTTAGCTTTTGTTTGTTATATGTGTATGAACGGATGATGGAGAGCCCGACATTAGCTTTAGGGGATGGGTGTGGTTTGTTAAAATCAATATAATGCCTTTTCTGTATTTTGTTTTATGCACATAAACTCCCCCCCTCCAATCCCCCGAGACTACACTGTATAACACAGTTCACGAAAGTATCACAGAAGACAAACGGCGTGAACCTGACCGGCCGGTACAAGGCTTGTGTCGTTGACACGCTGTCATGTGTTGTCAGGCCCATCCCGGCTCCCTCATACCCAACCTTGCTCTGCTTTGCACTTTGCTTTTCTGAAGGGGAAAGCACGCGGACCCCTTCCCATCACTGTGAATGAGGGTGCGGATGGACAAGCACTTAGCATCTCTTGGCCTCTATTGCCTTGAGGTGCCCCATTTCCCCTAGTGATGTGTATGTAGGTGGCAGAGCAAGATGAGGTCTTCCAACTACTCACCCAGTCTTCTTTCCTTGATGCTAACTAATTAATTTTAGATAGCAACTTTAGTGCTCTTCATGGGAAAATGTGAATAGCGGAGAGAATGTTTTGAATGCCGGAATGATGGGAAATTAGTCTTGAATGCATTTCAACATTGAAAGCGTTTTTGTTTACTGCATGGGGATGTTTGGAATAAGCTATCCACAACTGATATTTTTATCAGCTCTCGGTAGCTGGATAGGGTATAGGAGGAGAAAGCTGGGAAGCCTACAGGAAAAGAGTGTAAACATTGAAGAAACACACCTTGCAGTAAGTCAGGACACATTTCTCAAGGAGGAAATACCCTGAGATAGTTCCTGTACTCTGAAGAATTCTGTAAATTAGTTTTTGGAAGTGTCTGTGCTCTAATTTTAATTCGTTTTAATGCCTGAAAGGTGTTTAATTATACTGTGGCAACACAGTGCTAAATTGGAATGCAGACTGCTTTTATAGGTTCATAGATTTTTTTCCTGCTTCAAATTTAGTTCTCATTGTGCACGCTGAACTCCCTCAGTTCAATAGAATTTTTTGTTATTTTCGGGAGAAAAGCAGAAATTTATAAGTGGTCATTTTTGGTGTTTGTATAGTGTTTTTCATATTTTCTTGATCTTATCCAGAAATTTTATGTTGATTATGGATGGTCTCTTTTTAGGTGGCTTTTTTTTTTTTTTTTTTTTTTTTTTTTTTTTTTTTTTTTTTTTTTTTTTTTTTTTTTTTTTTTTTTTTTTTTTTTTTTTTTTTTTTTTTTTTTTTTTTTTTTTTTTTTTTTTTTTTTTTTTTTTTTTTTTTTTTTTTTTTTTTTTTTTTTTTTTTTTTTTTTTGGTGTATGGTCTGGGTATCAAACCCAGATCTCCCACATGGAAAGCGAGCATTCTACCACTGAACCACCCGTGCACCCTTTTAGGTGACTTTTGATACTCTGTTTCCATTGGGCGAATTTCTGATGAACTTTTACTGTATTTTTATGTATGTTACCTGGCTAGTACTTAGCATATGCCTGATTCAATTAGAACTAATGGTGATTAGCATTGCTATTCTCAGCTTAGTAGTCATATTTATTTATTTTTATATCTGGTGCTTTCTTTGGTGTGCTCCATAGAAGTCATATGCCCTCTTTGGGTAACCTGGTTAGATATTCTTCAAATCCCAGTTGTCATTTAATTGTAACTCTCTCAAATAATAATATCAGCTGGGACTGTGTATATAGGTAAGTGTGTTATCTGCCAATCAAACAGGGTTGGATATTTCACTCTGTCAGAGGTATCAGTAATACACTGAGGGTCTGATTTGCTTTTTAGACCCTTAGCTAGAAATGTGGATTATAGACCCTGTCGGACAAAAGTCTGCTGGTGTTCTTAGATCATTAGCAGAAAAATACCCAAAGAAAATAAACTTATAGATGCTTCTTTTAGAAGTTCCAGGCCAGCACTCTCTTATTTTAGGGATAGTTTTCTGCCCCTACTCTCAAGGTCCTTAAGACCTTTTCAGCTTCTAGGAAGAAGATTCTTTCATACCAGGGCCTGCTGTATCTTGTATAGCCTTCTCTTAACAAGAAAGTCTGTCTCCCATTCCCCGACAGAAGCTGATTCTATAGTCTCCTAAATCTTTGTGTTTTTTTCAGCCATGAAATAACCCAAGCCCTATCAACTACCGTAAAAACAAACAAACGAGAAAGGGTTTAGATTGGAAAACAAAGGTGGGAGGGGAGCTACTTTTTCTTAATTGATGATGATGGATTATATGTCAACTCTCTTCCTTTGCCAGTTTTTGTTATTTTGTATGCAAAAGATTTGGTGTTAATTCTGTGTTTAAATTACCTTATAAATCATAAAATTTGCTATGAACAGTGTCTTGAATGTAGCCAAAAACATTTGCTGAAGACGTAGATGATGTTGGGCCTACTGGGCAGTGCTAGGGATTTGAGGGAAATACCAAATAACTGACCTCAAGGAAGCTCCATGAGGAATGCTTGTGGGGACTGCGCAGAGACCGTGAATGCGCTGAGTCTGCATTTTCCCATAGTTATTAGCACTGCCTACATTTTGCATTTAGAATATCCTGAAGTGATTTTGACCTCAGAGTAAAACTCTTGATTCTTCTGCAAGAAGCAAATCTCCTCCCTAACTCTGCATTTTCTCTTACAGGCATAAATTCCTGGGAAACATAAAAAAATCATGGAATCATAAAAGCTGAACAGAGCCTTTGTAATGATTCTCTTTCACCCCCTCCTCTGTCAACTCCCTCCTCTTTTTCGTCAACCTTTTAGCTATGTCTAGACAAAATTCACACCACTTCCCGGAGAAGTGGTTATGGCTAGTCAGTAAATTATGATATTTAATTCTTTCATGGATTCCTTTCCATATACAGTCTATGAAATATGCAAAAGTTCACATGTGAGCTATCTCTTCAGTGGGAGTTGGCTTACCATTGAATCTAAGGTGCGAAAATATGTTTTTACATACCAAATATTGGAATGGTCTCAGATTTCTTAACTGAGGGAATGCATCAAAATATGTAAATGAGAATATAAATGTACTTATAATAGCAAATTAATTTTCTTTTTGCTATGAATATTAAGCAAATGGTGAAGTCAAAGATAGTATTGTTCTGGGCATTGTGAAGTATTTTTATACAGTCCTTGAATCCTGTTTAGATACGTGAAAATTAAAATGTCATATTTTATTGTCATTCATTCAGTAACATTTAGTGCTATATACTAATTTCCAGACATTGCAAATAAAGTTGATGTCCATAGTCCCTGTCATCAAGAAACTCACAGTGTGTAATTATTTTTATGCTGAAGAATCTAGTTAAATTTTAAATATAGTCTATGGGTGCTGTAGAAGTTATGTCTTCCACTCTTAATGGCAGAGTTGCTATAAAGCATTAATGAAGCTCTCCTTGGGGTTTAAGGTCTGGTGGGCCCCTTTGAAAGCCTTGGTTCAAAAGCCCAGGCATCCTCTACAAACTTCTGACCTACTGTTAGAGGATTGGGTTTAATTCTTTGATCTCTTCTCTCCAATACTTTTCCTCTTTATATAGTATTTGCTGACTTTTCTTCTTCATATAGTATTTGGCAAAAGCTGAAAGAGCAATTTGGAACAACTGTCATTTAAAGAGGAGGCGCTTGATGACTTCCTCAGTGTGGGACATTTCCCTCTGCTGCTGCCCAGGAGGCCACTGGGGCCTTCTGTGTCTCCTTCTCCTGGTCACTGCTGCGCGGTAGTTGTTGCAATTGCAACGTTGATTGGCATTACATGGAAATCTGAAGATAAAGTTATGATAACTTATATCACGTAAGTAACAGGGCTTAAGAGAGTATAGATGCCTGCTCTTTAGCTTCTGTTGAGATACTTTTCCACCATTCATTAAGGCTAGAACCTATGGTCACTAGATAGCTTTTAGGGGAAAGGATAGACATGCCATCATTCAAAAGAGCAAATACTAAGCTTTAGTTTGTGTGTCTGTAGGTGTGAGGTAAGCATTTGAAACAAGTCTTCATCTCTATCACATACTTACCTTTATCCAATATCATTCTGAATGGTGACTAAGAGTTTTTCCCATAGCTCTAGTCATCCCATTGTATTCTGAGGGAATATCGTCCCCCACAGTGTCCTGTCATCCATTAACTTTTCAAAACACCAGTCATTAAAAAAACACCAAAAAACTCATTAAAAGAATTGAAGTTCTTTATTATGAATGACAATCAGTGGCTGTCATTATCTCTGTTTTAAGTAGGGAAAGGAAGGTTGTCCCTGCTGTGTTACACTCACTGCTTGCTGTGTTAGAACATCTCCTGTCTGCCATCTCCTGTGTCCAAGTCAATATTAGACCTGTGGTTGACTTCTGATCTGTAATAACTTTACAGCTGAGCTTTGCAGTTAATGATTTAACTTTGTTTTGAATTGGATAATGAAATACTCGCTAGCAGTAATTTGCTAGCATTTATGAGTTGTTCATTTGTGAAAACATCAATTAAGGACACCATCTTAGTTTCCCAGGTCGGCTGTGATAAATAACATCCTGTCGGGTTGGCTTAACATCAGGAATTTATTGTCTTGTGGTTTTGGAGGCAAGAAGTCTGAAATCAAGGATTGACAAGCCATGATTTGTCCTGGGGTCTGTTGCAGTTATTGTGAGATAGCAGGTGAGTGAGTAGCACGGAGGTTTCCTTATTTTTGTACTTTTACTGGGAATAGCATAAGGATTTTCTTATTTTGGACTCTTTTGCTTGGAACTTTATCATTTTCTTTCCTTGGGAGATGCCAGAAAAAGATTAGAAATTTTGGAAAAATGGAGATGGGCATGGGCATATGTTTAAAGAGAGGCTAAGGAACAGTAACCAAGCTTTAGTTAGAGGATGAACACTGACTCAGTAAAACCCTTAGGAATCTGCAAATTTGTTCTGATGTTTTATTTTGTAGATGAGGGGATTTCGGTACAGGAAAATTAAATGATTTATCCAAGTTGGACAGATGGTCAACTCTCAAGTTAAGGCCCTTTTCAACATTAATAATAAGTAACAGGAAATACTGAACATAGCAGATAACAGACTTTTTATCCTTTGGGCAGACAATAAGAGAAAAATAATGTTTAAGTAATTTAAGATACTCTTTCTTGATGGTGGAAGCTCTTAATGGGATAGGGTGCTTTGAAATGTTATTTAGAGATCTAAAAAATAAGACATTTTTGGTAGGATCCTTTTCTGAAAGGAGGATGGGAATGGCTGAAGGCTGTATGAGTATCCTTTGATCACTTAATGTGATGTACTATTCTTGATCTCCTTTTCTACTGTGACAGGCCATCATGGGGACTGTGTAACAATCAGCCAAATAGGTTGTTCTGGGTGTCTCTTCTTTTGATCTGTAGCTACCCAGTGTGTCTAAGTCAATATTAGACCTGTGGTTGACTTCTGATCTATAATAACTTTGCAATTGACCTTTGCAGTTAATGCTTTAACTTTGTTTTGAATTGGATAATGAAATACTCTCTAGCAATAATTTGCTAGCATTTATGAGTTGCTCATTTGTGAAAACATCAATTAAGGACACCATCTTAGTTTCCCAGGTCAGCTGTGATAAATAAGCATCCAGTCGGGTTGACTTAACATCAGGAATTTATTGTCTTGTGGTTTTGGAGGCAAGAAGTCTGAAATCAAGGTTTGACAAGCCATGATTTGTCCTGGGGTCTGTAGCTCTCTGGTGCTCACTTGCCACAGTCCTTGGTGTTCCTTGGCGTGCATCTCTGCCTCTATCACATGGCTTCTCCTTCTGGAGTCTACTTCTCCTGCTCAGTCATCTATATCTCTGTTTAGATTGCCTCTCCATCTAAGAACCTCACCATATGGCCCACCTTGTTTCAATTTGGCCCCCTCTAAATAGCATCTTTGAAGATCTTATTCACAGATGAGTTCATACCTTATCCAATAAGGACATCTTCAAAGGTCCTATTTACAAATAAGTTCACAGCAATGCAAGTTAAGACTTGTAGACGTCCTTTGTGGGGTACATGATTCAATCCCCAATAGACACTAAAACCAATCAGGATTAATTGGGGGCATCCAGGTGAATGATCCTTCTACCCCGATCCACATCAACATAATGTCATTTTCCCAATCAGAATCTGTTCTTTCGTCCTTCTTCAGGGAGACACTGAATGTCTTCAGGGTGAGAAATAGCAGTTTTTCCTATAAACTTATATTTTTATAATATAAATTTAATAAAATTTATAATACAGAAGGTAGAGTGAACTTTTGCACATACATGCAAACATGTATTTGTTATTGCTATTTCTCTGGGGAAAGGCCCACTCTTTTGCATCTCTGCAATTATGAGTGCTTAGCGACTGATCGTTCAGCAGCCCTTTTGAACAAGGTTTTAGTTTTTCTTTCTTAATAGTTGCTGCAGCATGTAGTATAGCAAGAGACCATCTCACTCTTTCATCAGCATTTTATTCTGCAATGTTTTGGGCACTCTGAGGAATAATTAAGTCTTAAATATTCCCAGCAGGGAGGGAGGGAGCTTGGATAAAGCATCTCTTTCCCTTTCTCTCTTAGGATTTTATCATTAGAGAAGATCATTTGGCTTGCTCATTAAGACTGTTATTAGTGCCTGAGCACAAGAGACAACCATATGCTTTTAGAGTATCTTTTATCATAGTCTGTTGTTTTCACCTAGTGTTGAATTCTATGGTATGAGAAAAAAATATTAGCACCCCAGGTATTTTCAGAAGTTAAGCATTTTCCTACTGGTGTGAGGTCAGCATTATCAAAAGGAGTATCCCTCTTTTGTCAGGAGAACTGTAATTATTAGGGAGAGTTAGCTCATCTCTTATCCTGTTTTTCAATACTGTGTAATTCTTCCCATTGTAGCTTTGGCAGATTTTCTATTTCATTTGTGGCAAATGGGGCCTTAGAATACAGATTTTCCAGGCAGTTTGGAAAGTGATCTGAGAAAACTCCAAAATTTGTTTTTAATCTGCTTCTATAGCCTTTTCTCCTACAACTGTTCCCCTCTGCTTCCTTTCTCCTCCCACGCCCTATTCCCGGTTATGCAGTCCTCACTATTGCACTCAGAAATTCGTGTTAACTGAATAAATGCTGCTTTTGGGAAACAGTCTCCTTGCACATGGCTTTGCCTCTGTGTTGCCTGTCCTTCCCCTCCCTGCCTCTGCACTCACTCACATTCCCTTGCTGTCAGGCGAACTCCTGCATTAGATCTCTCTCCTACAGGCTTCTGCAGGCATAGAGGACTTTCATTTACAACATTAACTTGACATTGTACCCTGTTTATTTGTCTATTTTCTCCACAAATCTGAAAAGCCTTTGAAGGCAGTAAACATTTCTTAATCACCACTGAATTCTCATTGTCAGCCCTGCCGCCATATACATAATAAGTACAAAACGACATTTACGAAATTGCTTCTCCATGAGCAAGATTCTGGAGTTGATGTGATTGAGGCTGGCATGTTATTGGAGCTTGGAAATACCTGGGGAGGTGGGGATTCGTTGAACTTTTGCGTGTCCATCTTTACTCTTGCATAATAAAAAAATGACACAAGTCCCTAAGGAACAATGTTAACAATGTAGGGGAGTTGCACTGATTTCCTCGTGGTGTTGTATCCTCTTTATCCTTCTGCTCTTTTGTGATGAGCCTAAGGCAGGGCCTGCGTCCCATGCATTAGGTGAGAACTGGTGCTCTTCCAATGGGTTATATGGAGAAAAGCCTGTCATTCTCTCCTGGGAATTTGGGAAAGTTCTCCAGAGCTTCTTTCATGACCTCTGTAAGGGCACAGAACTCTAGAAAGGGCTCTGGATATTCCATAATTCCTCAAAAAGGTAAATCCAAATGCAACCCTAATTGTGACCCTGAGTATAAGGAAACAAGTGAAAATGGTAATACTACTTTTAACATTATTGACACCTTAAGATCGTGGGGCATTTTATACTTTTCAAAGAACAATCACATATATTATTACTTTAGATCTAGTGGAAATGGAATGAAATGAGTACCACAGTACATACCAAGACTTAATTGTTATCTTAAAGGAGGCTGACATTCTGGGAAGCAGACAGATCTTATTAATTAGAAACCTGTATTGCTAAGCATAACCAATCATGAAGAGAGAAGTCATGTGTGTTGTTAGTCCATGAATGACATAATTTTGAACTGGGTTCTATCATCTCTAAAATTGTTAGTTATTGTGCCAGGCTTTGGATTTTGCTAATTTAGGTAATCCATGTATGATCCATTTTTAATTCAAATATGTTAAAATGTGAAAGAAAAGTCTTAGAATGAATGAAATATGATATATCCCTATAATTAATTTTGGAAGCAGTTTGTGTTTTGAATTATTCTGTGATCAGACTACATGTTTCACTTTAAATACAGTTGAGGACAATGGGATATAGTCTTTTTAATCAGCACATGGTAGCACTCAATAAATTGTTGAAAAATGGATAATAGATTCGAGGGGCATAATTTTCTTGACTATTTTAAGGGTTTCTGCTCCTCAGGGAAAGAAAAAAAAAACAATAACTATTACTAGAAAGAATTTTGTTTTTCTAAGGCGTGTCCATGAGGATAGACTCACAATGTACTGGTGATTGATGATTTGATTATGCCTTTTATTTGTGGAAAGTCAAATTTTTTATCATCTCTTAAGTCCAGGGTTTGGTTTCATTTTGCCTCAGCATTAGTTTGATCAGCTTTAAAAAATTTTTTTTTGGCCAGAGTTTGGAAGGAAATAAAATCATTAACTCCTAGACCAGGACGATTATAGGGTAACTATTTAGGCCAATGGAAAACCGAAAAATGATTTGAAAAAATTCTAGTGAAATTCAAATCAACTCCGATGGATGAAGTGGATACTTTTGAGCCAAAGGGCATTTTGTGACTGTTGCATTTATAACAACTGGAAAGAGTTCAATACTCAGACACACATCCTCCACATAAGCATTTTTCCAGATGTTACTGTGAAGTCAGGGACAGAAAAAGTACGTAATCTCATAAAAATCCCTTCAGCACAAGGTCCTCAGTGAAATTTCCTCCAGAAATTTACCTCCTTTCAATAGAAAAGGTTTTGGGTTTGAGATGCTGTGAATTTGAAGTCTTGACATTCTGATGAATTTGAAGTTCTAATCTTGCCGATGTTATATTAAGTCACTTGTTATTGACGGTATGAGCATTTTGGTCTGTTGACGCTCTCTTGGATGTTTGGGCAGGAGTCCATCTCCAGGAGGCTTAAGCCAGAATAAAGGAATAGAAACAAGGTGCTCACCCCAGAAGGAAGGCAGCTGCTGGGCCGCCCAAAATTATTGTCCATGTGCATTCATATGCATAGGTGGTTATTTAGAAATTTAGGGAATAAGTGATGTTTCTGTATTTAGTGCTTATTTGCTTCCAGTAGAGGCTCCCTTGTCAAAGCCATCTAGAGCAAAGCTCTTAAGGTATTTGTCTCAGAAATACCAAGGGATTCACCTGGGTTTGATTCCCAAACCATGCATTCCCCCCCCCACCCCCCAAAAATAATAAACACCAAGGGATTCATTGTTTTATTTTTCAAATTATATTAAATCATTCATTGTTTTAATGTTTTATCAGTGCTTGTTGAAGATACGTTGATATTTGTATTATGACCAGCCCGTATTAAAGCCCCTTTGGTTTGTTTTGCACTCTGGAGCTTTCCTACACATCATGTGACTTCATGAGACAATTTCTACACGTGCTTCTAAAGGCAAACAAATACCTATTAATGATGAAATAACCATCAGCTCTATTTCCCTCTTAGTCAGGGCCCAGGGAGAGTAAGGATGCGGGGTTAGAAGATGAAGGGAAAAGTTGATCTCCATCAAATATAGAAACAGATTGAAGTCATGGAACTGTCATAAACAAGTTTTCCACAAATTTAGAATCTGGTTTGATGCAGGCTGAGGATTTATACGGTGTATGAAATTGGGAGGAAAAACACACAAACATAATATTGTGTAAGGGCCAAGCTCTATAGGGAAGAATATCCTAATTCTGAATTGGGAAATCTCTGTTCTGTCTCTTCATAGAATCTAAAAGAGACTTGCCAATCAACAAATGTTACTTTAATTGTGCGCACAGCTTTTATCTGAAGTCGCTTTTTTGCTGCAAGTGTTTTAATCTGTTTTCGTTCTTTTCCTTACTTTTATTACTTAGCTTGACCCTCATCTGTACCAGCAGCATTATCAAATTATCAGGGTTTATCATTGCTGTTCTTTTTTAAGAAGCTTCATTTCTTCAGCTTTTTGGATAGCAGTATTGTTTGCAAAACAGTCAATCTTTGGGTGACATTGATAACTTCTTACTCATTTTGAGTCTAATTAAGCTTCCTTCCTCTGTAACTTTTGGCCTGATTGTAGCTTTTGCTTTCATATGCTTGTTTTTTTTTTTCCTTAGAAATAGGATTTCACATCATGAATTTTATTTTCTAAATAGTGTTCTTTTTGGTTGGTTTGAGTCCATCTGTTTGATTATATGATTTGATGGCTACTAGCTTAATTTATAAAATAACTAAATGGAAAATTTAGAACACGTGACTGTCAGCTTTAAAATCGAAGAGGAATAGATATTTTTGTTCTTGTTATAACCCTATTTCTTGTGGTCTTATATATTATTTTACAAGTGATTATTGATAGTATCAAAAGATGCATTTTTGAATTTTATTTTGTCTAAGACTGGCATTGTACACACATTGCTTTTATTTGCTTTTCATCTTAATTTGCCTGTAAGATCTTTTAAATTATCGTTAGTTCATTATTAACTGTTTTTTAATGATTTTCTTTTTTTAACTTTTCTGGGGGGTTGCTAGAAAAGTAGAGAAAGAAAAAAACCCTCAAAACTATTAAATGGCTCTAGAAGGGTAAGTATTGGAGTATCATGGAAAAACCATTTCTTTAAAATCTGTTTTAACGCTACAGCTACACTTTTGTTGCCATTTCTCTTTGCTATCAAGTTGTACGCTATGCGGACTTTCATAGTTACAGCGCCTGCTCTCCTACTCCTGCCTAAGGCTTCCTTTTTCTTTTTATCAGAAGGATTCCTGCCAGGGGTTATTTTTAATAAGAAAGGTAGTTAAGGTAACTGCAGCACGAAGGAAATATTAAAAAATGAGCACATTTGGTGTCATGGACCTGCAAGCCATCAGCTCATTGGAAGCTTCATTGTGTTCAACTGCCAGCAGAGACTTCCTCTTTCCAGAGGTGATTAGGAAAGGGGCTCTGATGTCAGCTTAATAGCTGCTCCTTGCTGACCTTTGTGGTTCAGTCAGCACTGTGGGGCACCACGGGGAGAACACACAAAAGCAAACCCTTTCATGGAACAAAGACGATTCGCTCCGCAGGTATTTAGCTAACAGGAGAGGGTAGAATAGAACCATGCGGCAATGAGTGGGGAGAGAGAGAGAGAGAGAGGATTCAGAGGTTTTTAAAAATGTTGATACCTCAGCAATAAATCATAATGCTTAAGTGTTTTTGCAAAATCTGATTAGAAGTAATATCAAGATGATACATGATTTGGAAAAAATCCATCTGTTCTAAAGCGAGACACTGCTTTGTGTTGTATGTCAGTCACTGTTGGACTAAATCGTCTTTTGGAAAAGCATCTTCAGCATGAAACCTACAGATGTTTTCTTGGTTTTTATTTCCTTTCATCAGTAATCAGCTAGAGATTCCCAGGTAGCAAGATGATTTTTGGCTCCTCTCTTCTCTTTTAGATGAAATTTTGTTTTACTTGTAATATAGACTTGACAGCTTTTTAAATAGTGCATCTGTTTAATTATATTGTGACCATGAATGCAATAAATGCCTCAGTAACTTCATTCAGATAATAAAAAATGGTGGCATAATGACGGTTTAAAACTGGTTCAATCACAATTTTATAAGCTTATTATCAAGAATGAAGGTAGAACACTGGTAAAAATAGTTAAAAAGGTAACATATCATAGTGCTTAATGTTTCTGCAAGGCTTACAGGATGTTAGTTAAGCTTGCGTCTGAATTTGACGCTAAGTTCTTAGTTAAACTGAAATCGTTCCCCCCCTCCCCCCCCCAGCCACATCATACTCAGAGGTACTATGAGTCTGGAAGAGATTGACTGTGGCTATCACTCTTGTTTTCAGCTGTGATTGTGCAATTTCAGCACGTGCACTTTGTAAGTTTTCCAGAAGCATATCCCCTCAATAAACAGCATCCTCCAGATACGTAGCAGCTTCATGGTTTTCTTCTAGCTTATACAGGCTAGTAGCTTAAAGCCATTGTAGATTCTTTACTGGGTAAGGAATCTATCAAGACATCAATGTCTTTTGCTGTTCATGCAATGAGTGCTGTGGAAAGTTGGGCATAGTCTTCTGCAGGATTAGCTGGCTGATCTTTGTTAATTGCTGTCTGAATATTGCTAAAGGAGGCACGAGGACAACGCTGCTGCCACACTCCAGTGGCATTACAAAACAGATCTGCGAATGAGTTCACTGCATCTTGCAGCTGTGTGAGCTGATCTGCTGTATTTGCTTGCTATAGCTGCCGGAATGCAATATTACCAGAGATGGAAAGGCTTTTAAAAAGGGGATTTAATAAGTTACAGGTTTACAATTCTAAGGCCTTAAATATGTCCTAACTAAGGCATCTACAGAAGATACCTTGGTTCAAGGAAGGCTGATCTGGGAAGGCACATGGCTTGTGTCCACTGGTCCTTGTTCCTGGGCTCTGTTGCTTTCAGTCTCTGTTTCCTGCCAGGAAACATTTCCATATTTGGCTTCTGTGGGCTTTCACTTAGCTCCTCTAGGACACAACTCTGGGCTCTGGCTTGCTTAGCATCTCATGGGAAGGCATATGGCAACGTCTGCTGAGCTCTGCCCGTGTCTAGGCATCTGTTCTCTCTGTTGGCACTTCAAGAATCTCCAAACATCTGTGTCTCTGTCAACTTTGAAGCATCTGTTTTCCTAGCGTCTGCATCTGAGGTCTCTCCGAAATGTTTCCCTCTTTTAAACTAATGAAGACCCACCTTGTATGGGCAGAGTCACAGCTCCATCTAATCAAAAGGCCACACCCACAACTGGGCATGTCACATCTCCATGGAGAAAATCTAATAAAAAAGATTCCCACTGTACAATATTGAATCAGGATTAAAGGACATGGCTTTTCTGGGGTACACATTACTTTCAAAGTAGCATGTCTGCCATCACCTTTACAGCTTTTGGTGGCTAGAAAATGCTAGAAAAGAATGTTTTACTATAATTGGATATTCGCACTAAGAGGAAAAAAGGAACCCAATTTTCATGATTAAGAAACTTAAAAAAGGAGAGTTGTGATGCTACCCTAACACAGGATTTTAAAAAATCCAATTTGGTTTTAAAAGACATACAGACATGGCTAAATTTTGAATGCCCTCTTGGATAATATTTCAATCTAAAGATTTAAAAAATTATTGGATTGAGAGTCCTTGGTATATGATTTCCGAAACTAGTAGGGGTTAAAGCATCAATTTACATTTGGATGAAATTTTTGAGGAGAATTTGTGGGAGGTTTGTAATTTCTTTGTCCAAACCAAATGTGTTGTTCATATTACTCATACCGAATGCCTTTTTCATTAAGTTTTGTCTTACTCAAGGGTGATGTCTGTCTTTCATGGATCACATCAAACCCAATGAGATCACAGGAGTGATCAGGTCTCACCATCAATTAGTTTTTGACCTGCTGATCCAGGTGAGCAGTTGTGTAGATGTCAGTACTGGGCAAATATTATGTGATAATTTACAGTTTACAAGTGCTATTTCAAGATCAACCAGTAGAAAGTGGAGACTTGATAATTTAATCCAAGTGTTTCGACTTGTAGTTCAGAGTTCTTTCCTCTACAGTGGGTGCCTCAAAATATCATCAGATTCATGATGAGAAATGCTCTTAGTTGCTTGCTCTTTATTTTTGTACCTTGGTTAGAGTTTTATTCATATAAATGTTATTTGCACCTTTTTCACCCATCCTTCCATCCATCCATCCAACATTAATTGAATATCTATTATATTCCAGGTATTAACTAGATACTGTGTTAGCAAGAATATGACATGAAACTTGTCCTTGTAGGAAGGAGTCTACGGAAGAAAAGAATATCATAAATGACAACTGTGACATATGTTGTAAATCATGGTACTGAAGAGAAAATTTACAGAGCAATTTACACTTTGATCTCATGGGAATATATTTCTTTAGGCAACTACATAGCCCTTCCCTCTTTTTTTTTTTTTGGCTTTTAAAAAGGGGAATTTAATAAGTTGCTAGTTTATAGTTCTAAGGCTGAGAAAATGTCCCAGTTAAATCAAGTCTATAGAAGTGTCCAAATTAAGGCACCGAGAAGAGGTTACCTTCACTCAAGAAAGGCTGATGTAGTTCAGGGTTTCTCTCTCAACCGGAAAGGCACATGGTGAACATGGCGACACCTGCTAGCTTCCTCTCCAGGCTTCTTGTTTTATGAAGCTCCCCTGGGGGCATTCTCCTTCTTCATCTCCAAAGATCACTGCCTGGTGGACTCTGTGGTGCTCATGTTCTCTCCTACATAGCATTTCTTAATATGACTCACGTAGTAGTAGGATGAATTAATCTGAGTGCAGGCAGATTGTATAGTAGATTAGCACACCTCCTCAGAAGTCTAGTATATTTTGAAGCTAGGGGTGTAAACCTCCCTGGCAACATGACTCCCAGGATGAGCCTGGCCCTGGCATCGAATGATTGAGAAAGACTCATGACCAGAAGGAGGAAGAGAAATGAAGCAAAATAAAGTCTCAGTGGCTGAGAGCTTTCAGATAGAGTCGAGAGGCTATCCTGGAGGCTATTCTTATGCATTATATAGATATCCCTTTTTAGTTTTTGGTGTATTTGAATAGCTTCAAGGAAGTACCTGAAACTTTTGACCTGTATTCCAGTAGCCTTGATTCTTGAAGACAATTATGTAACTGTATAGCTTTTACAATATGATCATGTGATTTTGAAAACCTTGTGGCTGATACTCCCTTTAACCAATGTATGGACAGATGAGTAAAAAAGGACAAATAAATAAGTAAGGGCAGATAAGGAGCATAGGATGTTTTGGTTGTTCTTTTTCATTTTATTCTTATATGTCTTTTTCTGAGTAGTGAAATGTTCAAAATTCATTGTGGAAGTTAATGGACAACTATATGATGATATAATGAACCATTGATTGTACACTTTGGATGATTATGAGGTATAAATATATCAATAAAATTTCATTAACTCCCTGCCCCCCCAAAAATGAACCTTGATGTCACCTACCCTCACTTCCCTCCCCGAAAACCTACTTTTCTTCTAGTCTTCCCTTCTCAGTGCATAGTTCCTCTGTTACCATTTATCATTCTTTTCCCTTCTCTGTCTCCATCCCACATTGGCAAATCTGTCAACTCTACATAGAGAATATATCCAAGTTCTAACTACTTCTCAGCACCTCTACAGGTGACATCCTAATAGAAGCCACCTCATGTTTTTCTTGGAATGCGCTAATAACCTCTCAACTAGTCTCCCCGCTCCCAGCATAGCAACCTGAGTGATGCTTTTCAAGTGACTTCTAATGAGTCATGTCACTTCTCTGCCCACACCCGTCCAGGGTTCCCATCTGTGCTGGTTTGAAAGGAAGTGTGCCCCCTAAGAAAAGCCATGTTTTAATATAAATCCCATTTCATAAAGGTAGAATAATCTCTATTCAATACTGTATGTTTGAAACTGTAATGAGATCATCTCCCTGGATGATGTGATTTAGTCAAGAATGATTGTTAAACTGGATTAGGGGATGACATGTCTCCACCCATTTGAGTGGGTCTTGATTAGTTTCTGAAGTCCTATAAAAGAGGAAATATTTTGGAGAATGAGAGATTCAGAGTGACACTACAAAGCAGAGTCCACCAGCCAA
>PVIY010027500.1:0-34146 GCA_004026745.1 Myrmecophaga tridactyla
CTTCAGAAACTAATCAAGACCCACTCAAATGGGTGGAGACATGTCATCCCTTAATCCAATTTAACAACCACTCTTAACTAAATCACATCAACCAAGGAGATGATCTCATTACAGCTTCAAATATACAGTATTGAGTAGGGATTATTCTACCTTTATGAAATGGGATTTATATTAAAACATGGCTTTTCTTAGGGGGCATTCTTCTGTTCAAACCAACACAACAAGTTTCCTTGGAGAAATGATATTTCCAAGACCATATCAAGAAATATACAAGAAGAGCCTGAGTCACCTTGTAGAACCCAAAACTAGGTAGGAGCTAAAATAAAGCCCTCAAATAAGGAATATATCAAAGCTTCACAGCACACAGCAGAAAGAGATCACAAAACTGGAAGAAATTGAACAAAAAAGTAAAGTAGCATTTTATCCAACCCAAATAAAAATTAGTTCATACTGATAGAAATAAAGTATTGATAAATGAATGATAAGAGTCAAATCCCATGCAGGAGAATTCCATTAATTTATATGCATGTTCTCTCTCAATGAGGTGGAGCATAATTTCCACTCCTAAAGTGAAGTCTTCATATAGTGGTTTCTTTCCAAAGGTGATATTTGGTGAAGCACAGAGATGAGGAACTCAATAGCAGGAAATCACTGTTGATCAAAGTCAACATCTGCAGTGATAACTCACGTTGATAAGATGTACTCTGGATATGATGTGAGAAAATAACAGTTTATTTCTGGTATCTTTCTACAAAATGTTCTAACTACACTTGAATCATAAGAGAAACATCACTCAAATTTCAACTAAAGGACATTCTACTAAAACCTGTACCACACTCCATAAATCTGACCAACTCATTAGAGACAAGGAGAATGTGAGAAACTGTCACTGTCACAAAAAAGAGTAAGAATTTATACCAAATAAATGTAATGCGGTATATGGATGGCAAATGTTAAGAACAGACGATCTATGGGTGTGGAGTTTATGGAAACTCTTTGTTTTACCCTTGTGATCTTTCTATAAATCTAACACTCGTTCAAAAAATTGTTTTTTTTAATAAAGAAAGTTATTCCTTAAATGAAAAAGTCTAAGAAACACCAACTACAAGTTTCATTCCAGGTGCAATTACATGCCATAAACAAGAATATCACTCCACTGTAAATCTCACATTCTTCATACATAAATTAGAATGGTGATATCAATTACTTAGAAAATTGAAATAATTATATAAAATAAGGAATATAGAATGTCTGGTATTGTGCTTATATCAATAATGAATATCTTTACATGTTATGATTTAACACCCCACAGATTCATCTTTCAAGCCTCCAACAACACTTTCACTTTGCAATTTCCAGCCCTCATCCTCTCTCTGGGGTTCTGAAACAGCTATATTCCATTGACCTAGAGTGAGCTTTCCACAGAGCATGGCATTCTAAAACATCACTTTCTATAAATATGGCACCAATTCTTCAAGAATTTTAAACACAAATATCCACCTTGAAGACACAACACAAGACTCACTGTGATCCATCTGCTGCCAGTCTGACCAGACTCATGTCCCACTTTACACTCCTGGGCAGTCATCCTTCCTCAGATATTCAGAACAGTTTTTAAACTGAAACGTGCTTTACAGGTATACTGATCCCACATTTTTGACACTCCTGTTTCTTCTAGTTTACCTCTACACTCTTCTCCTCTTGAAATTACTCCAATTTCTCCTTCAAGGTCCAGTACAATTCTCAGCACCATTGTGGAGCCTTCACTCACTGCACGGGATGAGTCCAAACCTTTGGATACATTTCACCAGGATTTCAGTGCCAACCTAGATTACTAGATTACTGCATGTACTCACTACAATACTACTGCTCACTTTATATATTATCTTTTGAAATAAGAACATCTTTTTCATTTATTTATTCCCAGTATAATATTTAGTGCCTGCCCTAAAGTATTCGATGAATTAATACTTGTTGAATGATTAATAAAAGGTGAAAGAATGTGTTTAAACACATACTTCAATGAGCTAAACCCCGTGAGTGAGCATAAATACCAAGTGAGACAGATTGGAGAAAGAAGGTATCTCGGTTTATGCATTAACTCCTTCCCCAACCAGAATTTTTAACTAGGCAGTACCTTGGATGATTAAACTCTCTTTGTGTTTCCCCTGGTTGAACACCTGAAATTATTATCAATAAAAGGGATCTGTGCAGTCATAATACATCACGCCTTCCCCTAGTGAAGCCTCTTTGACTCACCCAGAACTCATCAAAGAAGTGTTTCAGTTCAGCAATGTTGAATCTTTTTTGAATGAAAGATGAAGTTGGAAGCTCTGCTTCCAGGAAGAGCAGAGAGATGGAACAACTCATAAAATCTTGAGAAGACACAAATGTGCTTCCTCCTCACCAGTGACAGATAAAGTAGACCAGGGATAGTGTAGGAGAAGCCTTTAGAATTTTTGTGCCTTTAAGGATTTCATTCCCTGAGTCTCATTAATGTGGTATTCTTTGTCACTCTATTCCTGAGATATATCATTCTCTGGAGATAAGGAAGAAATACAGAATGCACACTTGGGCCAGTTTTGACCCTTGGGTGAAAGCTGTGGAACTTCATGTTCATCTCTTATCCCTTTCTTTACTTTGGGGCTCTAGTATTGCAAGCATTCCCATAATAATTTTTTATTGCTGATTCAGGAGAGAGTCTCTGGGTAAACTAAAATATTTTCTGTCTCCAATCTCTGTCTACTGATATTTCATCTCCATTTTAGGCTGCGTTCTGTCAACAGTAGTTCCTTTTGTTTCACTATTTCTTATTTCTCTGTCATCATTAGCAATATCTGTCAAAATCTGCCCACCATTTGTTTTCAGCCATTCAACAAATATTTATTCGACAATACTGTATGGTGAAGCACTGAACTGTGGTCTGAGAATGAAGAAAAGTATAAGACATTGTGCTTCCACTAAAACAGTCTAAATGAACCAAGAGACAGGAAAATGAATAAATGCACCACGCTAAGGTCACATCCTGGAGAAGTTAAATTCCATCTGAATAAGGATTGACTTTTTCATTTTTGTTACAAATGTTTCTAGGAATTGGTAGGGGCTATGTTGAAGCTGTAGATCACTTTGGGTGGTACTGACAACATAATAATATTAATCGTTTCTATCCAAGAATGTAGGATATCCTCTTACTTAGTTCTTTTCTAATTTCATTCAGCATGTTTTGTAGTTTTCAGTGTTCAAGTTCTTTGCCTCTGTAATTAAAATTATTCTCATATATTTTATTCTTTTAGATACTGTGGTGAATGAATTTTTAAAAATCCCAGTTAGGAATGTTCTTTTCTGGTGTACAAAATTCACCTGATTTTGTTTGTTAAACTTGTAGTCTACATTTAGCTTAGATTGTTTATGAACTCTAGAAAGTTTTGGGTGGATGCTTTCATATTTTCTCTATAAAGTATCAGTTCATCTTGAATACTAATAGCATTACCTCTTCCTTTCTAATTTGATACCATGTGTATTGATTTATTTTCTAACTTCTTTAGCAAGGATTTATGGTACAATGTTGAATAACATCACTAAAAGTCCCCATCTCTGATGAAGGCAACACTGGGTGTTTTGTTTTTGGGGGAGACCAGGCACAGTTTCAATTTGTCAAAAAGGCCCTTGAAAGAGACAAACATTTGAAAAACAAAGACAACCAACCAAAAAAAAACATAGGCAAAAGAGATGAAATGAATTCCAGAAAAAAGCTAACCAAGAAAATCAGAGGCCTCTACACCTGCAGAAAACTACAACTCATACCAGAAACCACAACAATATGTCCAAACAAAGGAACAAACTAACAGCTCTACTGAGATACAGGATTTATGACAGTGAACTAAAGAGTTGCTAAAAATCTTCTAAATCAACTCATTGGGTTATTAAAAATGTTGAGAAATAGATAAAGGATATAAATAGGGCAAATGATGTCTATACAGAGGAACCTCAAGGCTTGAAAAAGGAAATGTCAGAACTTATGGAAATGAAAGGTACAGTAGAAGACATGAAAAACATAATGTAGACATATAACAGCAGATTGGAAGAAAGAGAATAAAGGTTTATTGAGCTAGAAAGCAGGACATCTGAAATCCTACATGCAAAATGACAAATAGAGAATATAATGTAAAAATATGAGCAGGAATTTAGGGAACTGAATGACAATATGAAATGCATGAATATACATGTTTTTGGTGTCCCAGAAGGAGAAGAGAAGGAAAAAGAGACAGAAAGAATAATGGAAGAAATAATTACTGAAAATTTCCCAGTTCTTATGAAAGACATAAAATTACAGATCTGAGAAACACAAAACACCCCAAAGAGAAAAAAAATCCAGAGATCTACCCTAAGACATTTACTAATCAGATTTCAGATCTCAAAGACAAGAGAATTCTGAAAGCAGCAAGAGAAAAGCAATCCATCACATACAAAGGATGCTCAATAAGACATTGTATGTTTCTCAATGGAAACAAGAAAAAGAGGCAAGAAAACAGTAATATAGGATAATTAAGGAAACTTACCAACCAAGAATTCTATATCTGGCAAAATTTTTCTTTGAAAATGAGGGAAAGTTTAAAATGTTTACAGAAAAACAGACATTGAGAGAGTACGTGAACAAGACCCCTTTGTACAAGACATACTAAAGGGAGGACTGCATGCAGATAGGAGAATGAGTCTGGAGAATAATGTAGAACTGAAGATTCGCAGTAAGCTTAACTGATAGGGTAAGCAAAGAAAGAGAAATAAATGAAAAATAAAATACAAAAGACAGAGTCCAAAAAACAAAATAGTAGAAGAACTACTGACTTTACAGTAATAACATTAAATGTTAATGGCCTAACCTCCCTAATAAAAAAAGACATAGATTGGAAAGATCAGAAAACAGGATCCATCTCTATGCTGTCTACAAGAGACTCGCTTAAGACACAAGGGCAAAAATAGGTCAAAAGTGAAGGTTTGGAAAAAGATATTTCATGCAAACAGCAAACAGAAAAGAGCTGGGATACCTATATTAAATAAATTAGACTTCAATTGTAAATCAAATAAAAGAGACAAAGAAGGACAGTATACATTACAAAGGAGGCAATTCAGCAGGAAGACGTAACAATCATAAATATCTACACACCAAACCAGAGTGTTCCAAAATACATGAGGCAAACAATGACAACACCAAAGGGAAAAGGAAACACTTCTATAATAATAGTTGAAGAATTCAATACACCACTCCTATTGATGAGTGGAACATCTCATCAATGAATAGAGGATCAATATGGAAACAGAGATCTTGAATCATACATAAATGAGCTAGACTTAAGAGAGATTTACAGAATATTGTACCCAACAACATACTTTTCCTTGAATGCTCATGGATCAATCTCCAGGATAGATTACATGTTGGAACACTGAGCAAGGCTCTATAAATTTTAAAAGATAGAAAATATTCAAAACAATTATTTAACTAACAATGGAATAAAGTTGGAAAATTAATAACAGATGGAATATTTGAAGACTTAAAAACACACTCTTTAACAATCTGTGGGTCAAGGAATAAATTTCAGGAGAAATCAATAAATATCCTGAGGCGAATGAAAATGAGTACCACACATCAAAACTTTTGGGATCAGCAAAGGCAATGCAGGGATGGAAATTTATTGCCCTAAATGCCTATTTTAAAAAAAGAAGGAAGACCAAAACTCCAGGAATTAACTGATCACCTGGAGGAAATAGAGAATGAACAGGAAAAGAGAACAAATATAGCCAGATGTTTGTTCTTTGAGAAAATCAATAAAATTGATGGATCCGTAGCTAAACTCACAAAGGAAACAAATAAAGATTATGCAAATAAACAAAATCAGAAATGTAAGGTTGAAACTAATTACCGGTCCCACAGAAATAAAGGCAGTAAAGAGAGGATACTATGAAAAATTATGTACTAACAAACTTGATAATCTATATGGAATGAATAACACCTGAGAAAAGCATGAGAAACCAACATTGACTTGCAAAGAAATAGAAGACCTCAGGGAACAAATCACGAGTAAAGAGATTAAATCACTCATCAAAAAAAAAAAAACTCCTAAAAAAGAAAAGCACAAAGCCAGGTGGTTTCACATGTGAATTTTGATAACCACTCAAGAAATAAATTGTATCAATCTTGCTAAAACTCTTCAAAATGTTGAAGATGAGGGCAAGCTACCTAACTCATTCTATGAAGCCAATATCACCCTAATACAAAACAAGGCAAAGGTATTACAAGAAATGAAACTTACAGAACAATCTCTAATGAATATAGATGCAAAAATCCTCAACAAAATACTTGCAAATCTAATCCTGCAGCACATTGAAAGAATTACACACCCTGATGAAGTGGGATTTATCCCAGGTATGCAAGGATAGTTCAACACAAGAATGTCAATTAATGCAATACACCACATACATAAATTAGAGAGGAAAAACCACCTCATCATCTCAATGGAGGCAGAAAAGCATCTGGCAAAATTATTATCTCAATGTAGGCAGAAAAGCATCTGACAAAATTTTCATCTTTTCTTGATGAAAACCCTTCAAGGAAAGGAATAGAAGAGAACTTCCTCAACATTATAAAAGGAATATACGGTATTCACATTGTTGTTGTTTCTTTTTACTTTCTTTTCTCCTCTTTTCCTCTCTTTGTGGAAGAAATGGGAGCAGTCTCACATAGATTGAGGTGGTGGGTGCATAAATAAGAGACTATACTTAGGGAAAACTATGTGATCTTCCTGTAGAGAAGTAGAATGGGTGCAGCCCCTCTGGGGGCAGGTTGGTGGTTCCATAAGAGACTACATATAGGGTTAACATATGATCCTACAACCCCGTTAGTATACAATGATTTGGAAGAAATGAACTCAAGGATATGAATAGGTAATTAATTTTTAATACTTCCTCTCCAATTTGGTTACCTTTTATTTATTCACTTATGACTAATTTCTTTTAAAAGGAATTCCAGTTCAAAACTGAACAGTGATAGTGAAAGCAGCCATCCTTGTCTTGTTCCAGATCTGAAGGGGAACCCTTTATGCTTCAAGCATTGAGCAGAAGATTAGCTGTGTTGTTACATATATATGCCATATATATATATGTGCGTGTGTGTGTCTGGAAGTTTCATTCTATTTTTATTTTCTGAATGTTTTTAACATGAAAAGGCATTGGATTTTGTTAAATACATTTTCTGCATCAATTGAGAGATTATCATGTGATTTCCCCTTTCTTCTGTTCATGTAGTGTATTAGTATATTACATTGATTGATTTCCTTATATAGAACACACTTGCATCTTGGGATAAATGCCACTTGTTCATGGTGGACAATTCTTTCAATTTTCTTTTGTATTCAATTAGCTAATGTTTTGTTGAGGATTTATATCTACATTCATAGGAGAAACTGGTTGTTTGTTTGTCTTTCTTGTTATATGTTTATGCACCCTTGTATCACAATACTGTTAACTTGAAACTGAGTTGGAAAGTGTTCTGTCCTCTTCACTTTGGAAGAATTTGGAAATATTGGTGTTAATTCTTTCTTGAATGTTTGATAGAATTTACCATTAAAACTTTCGGGTCCTGGGGGTCTATTTTTTTTAATGTTTTTGATTACTGATTCAATACCTTTATTTTTACACATCTGTTGAGATCTTCTATTTCTTCTTAAGTCAGTTTAGGTAAATTGTGGGTTTCTAGGAATTTATCCATTTCTTCTAGTTTATCTAGACTGTTGACATTGACTGTTGAGCATAGTATTCACTAACAATCGTTTTTACTCTTCATCATCAATAACAATGTCCCCAATATAATTTTCAGTCTGAAAACAAAAATGTTTGCAATTTTATTGATCTTTCCCACGAACCAGTTTTAGTTTCATTGGTTCTCACAATGTTTTTCTATTCTATCTTTCATTTATATCCACCCTGACCTTTAATATTTTCTTCCTTGTAGTAGCTTTAGGTACAACTTCTTCTTTTTCTAGTTCCTCCAGGCATGAAGTTAGGCTATGGATTTGTGTTCCTTCTACTTTTCTGATGTAGGCATCCAGAGCTCTAAATTTCTCTCTAAGCACTTCCTTCACAGCATCACATTAGTTTTGGTATGTTGTTTTACCTTTCAT
Organism: Myrmecophaga tridactyla; assembly: GCA_004026745.1. Taxonomy (NCBI): domain Eukaryota; kingdom Metazoa; phylum Chordata; class Mammalia; order Pilosa; family Myrmecophagidae; genus Myrmecophaga; species Myrmecophaga tridactyla. The sequence continues at coordinate 8,175 of PVIY010027500.1, forward strand.
TTGTCCCACGTACTTTATATTTTCCCTTCTGATTTATTTCTTCACCCTTTGATTATGTAACATTGTGTTGTTCACCTCTCACCTTTTGCATATTTTCCATTTTGTACTTTTATTGATTTTTAGCTTCATTTTGTTGTGGTCAGAGAAGATATTAAATATTTGATATGTGCTTTTAACTAATATGAGTCCCTGGATGTTCGAGTTTCCTAGCTGCCAGAATGGAATATACCAGAAAAGGAATGGCTTTTAAAAGGGGAATTTGATAATTTGCTTGTTTACAATTCTAAGGCCAAGAAAATGTTCCAATTAAACAAGTCTACATTAGAATACAATACATACATTAGAATGTCCAATCTAAGACATTCAGGGCATGATACCTTGGCTCTAGAAGGCTGATGAAGTTCAGCGTTTCTCTCTCAAGTGAGAAGGCACATGGTTAACAGTCACAGTTTCTTTCTAGGCTGGAATGGCACATGGTGAACACAGCTTCATCTTTTAGCTTTCTCTCCTGGCTTCCTGTTTCGTGAAGCTCTCCAGGAGGTGTTTTCCTTCTTCATCTCCAAAATACTGGCTGATGGACTCTGCTTCGTGGTGCTGCAGCATTCTCTGTTCCCCTTAATCTCTTTCTTTCTCCAAAATCCTCTTTTATAGGATGTCAGTAAACTAATCAAGATCCACCCAAAAGGGTGGAGATTGCCTTCACCTAATCCAATTTAGCAGCCACACAATTAAATCATATCTCCAGGGAAATGATTTAATTACAGTTTCAAACATACAATACTGAATTGGACTTAGAGAGGAAATGGCTGCCTTTACAAAATGGGATTAGGATTAAAACATGGTTTTCTAGAGTACATACAACATTTCAAACTGGCACACTGGAGAATCATCCATACGTATTTGAGCAAAATATGTATTCTGCAGTTGGGTGAAGTGTTCTGTATATTTCTGTTGGGTCAGGTTCATTTATAATGTTGTTCAAGTCCAGTTCCCTATTGGTCTTCTCCCTAGATGTTCTAGCCATATCCATATATGACTGTAGTGTATTGAAGTCACCAACCAGCAATTTCTTTCTTATGTTTTGTGAATGTATGCCTTTTGTATTTTTGGGCTCTGTGATTAGATGCAAAATTTTCTTAATGCATTGAACCATTTATCAATATATATGGTTCCTTCACTGTTTTTGGTAACTGATTTTTAATTAAAGTCGATTTTACCTAATATTAGTTGAGCCAACCCAGGTCTCTTCTGGTTGTTATATATTTGGAATATTTTTTTCTTTCCTTCATATTCAAACTATTTGCATCTTCTGTCCTAACTTTTGCCTTTTGTAAACAACATATATTTGGATCACACATTGTTATCATTCTGTCACTCAGTGTCCTTTGACTGGAGAGGTTAAGTTATTTATATGCAAAGTAATTACTGATAAGGCAAGATATACTTTAATCATTTATTCACTAGTTTCTTATATGTCTTCTAACTTATTTATCCCTCATTTTCTTTCATGCTCCCTTCCTTTGTATATAGATGATCTATTGTAGTGATGGAAATTGATCCACTTATGATTTCCTTTCCTATATATATATTTTAGATATGTTCTTCATGGTCAGCATGGGCCTTTTATTTAGTATCATAAATCTATCAATGATAGTTTGCAATGATTCTAACTTAACTTCAACAGCATACACAATCTCAGCTCCTATACCCATCTGCCACCCCCTTAATATTCTCTTTGTAAAATAATAGTCTTTCCATATTTCATACCTAATAACTGAAATATGATGGTTACTTATGCATTTGTATTTTTAGATCTTCTAAGAAATGAAAAGTTTACTCACTTACTGTGAATACAAGAATCCTGGCATTTGTATTTAACCACATAGTTGCAATTACTTAGATCTTTAATTTTTCACACAGCTCCGAGCTACTATCTTGGGTCATTTTGCTTCAAACTGAAAAATTCACTGTAGCAATTTTTATAGGGCAGGTCATGATCTGAAAAGCTCCCTCAACTTCTCTTTGTCAGAAAAGTCAAGCTCACCATGTAACACTAGGCACAAGACAAGCGTGTATCTTGATAACCTTTTTTTAGTCTGCTGTTTATCATTGACCTTTGGAGGAGAGGAATCTTTCACCAGAGCCTCCATTTTGTAAAGGGTGAGTTTCCTATTCATCTTAAGCCTACATCACTAATGTAGAGTATCAAGAACATTCAGTATGAAGTTCTTCAACTTCGTAACTGTAATTACAATGGTTACATATGTGAATAGCTTTTTTCTCAGGAAATGTACATGAAAGCATCAGTGTTCTAGAAGCATAATATACACAACCTAATCTAAGTTGATGAAAAGATAGATAGAATAATACAGAAAATGTAGCAAAATTTTAACATTTGTCACTCTGTGTATTTGAGGAAGATTTTGGTTGGGGTTCGCTAATTGTGTTTGTACCATTTTTACAAGCTGCCCTTTATGTCTGAAAGGATTTCAAAATAAAATAAAACATTGAAGGAAAATCATACTACAGATGGCTTTTAACACCCCACCCAACATTGTTCCATATTATATTTAATTTTGAGACTCAGTCATTGCCTTATTTTCAGCCAGATTTTATTTATCAACAGAGAGTTGTGTGCCTAACATTAAGGCAGGGCTACAAGGTTATTGTGCTGATTTGAAAGAATGCATGTACCCTAGAAAAGCCTTGTTTTAATCCTAATCCCATTTTGTAAAGGCAACTATTTCTTCTAATCCCTATTCAATGCTGTATGTTTGAAACTGTAATTAGATCATCTCCCTGGAGATGTGACTTAGAAAGACATATCTCTTTCTTTCTTTTTTTTTTTTTGCATCAACTGGAACCAGGAAACATACCCAGGTCTCCGACATGGCAGGTGAGAGCTCTGCCACTGAGCCACAGTGGCCCTCCCAGGAGCCACATCTTGATGTAATCTTCATGTGATCTTGAGCAATCAAGAGTGGTTGTTAAAATGGATTAGGTGGTGACGTGTCTCCACCCATTCAAGTGGGTCTTGATTAGTTTACTGGAATCGTATAAAAGAGGAAACATTTTGGAGAAAGAAAGATTCAGAGAGAGCACAGCAGAACAACATGACCATGAGAAGCAGAGTACACCAGCCAGCAACCTTTGGAGAAGAAATAGGAAAATGCCTCTTGGGAAGCTTCATGAAACAAGAAGCCAGGAGAAGAAGATAGCAGATGATGCCATGTTCGTAAATTGCCCTTCCAGATGACAGAGGACTCCTGACTGTGTTCACCATGTGCCTTTCCAGAAGAGAGAGAAACCCTGACTTTGTTCACCATGTGCCCTTCCACTTGAGAGAGAAAACCTGAATTTTACGGCCTTCTTGAACCAGGATACCTTAGATTGGACATTTCTAAAGATTTGTTTTAATTGGGACATTTTCTCGGCCTTGGTAAACTTGCAACTTATTAAATTCACCTTTTAAAAAGCCATTCCGTTTCTGGTATATTGCATTCTGACAGCTAGCAAACTAGACCAGTTATCAACTTGCCAAAAATTGTTGATTAAGTGATCTTCTAGGATATGAATCTATGTGGTATACAGGCTTAGTTTCTGTTGCTGGTGGTTGGGGAACTCAGCAGTGACTAAAACTATATCTGCCTTGGTGAGAGCAAATCCTTCTATCCCCGCAACTGAGTCTATCATGAGTGCAATTGACAAGTACAAGGGTAGCTGGAAAAAAGGATGATGGTCATCAAAAGAATGGTTCAATGTGTCCATTGATTATTAGAAATTCCTCTGCTGAATTTGCTTTCTGGTGAGCATTCACATAGGATGCAAATATCTTCATCTTCTGTATTCACCTTAGGTGTATAATAATTCATTGTTTAAATTAGCATTATCCTGGCACTTGGCTTACAGCTATTTACCCAAATATCTGTTTACCTCTATATCTATTATGAAAGGCCAAAAGAAGCAGTTGATTGTGCAGGAAAGAACAATTAAAGTGGAGACTTTGGTATGACATATGTGTCTCACAGACTGGGAACAACAATAACATCAAGATCTTACCACCTTTGCAAAACTCTTACTAGCCCAGTGGTCTGGGGAAGAATGAGGTTGTTTTTCAATCTGAAGGAAAATGTGCTGCATTTGGCTTCTTTTAATCATTTGAGAGGGACAATATCTATTGGACTTCCTTGTATCTTGAAGGCATTTATATCTCATTTGTACATCCTGATATACTCATCATATTGAATAGTAGTTTAAGTATCCATGACAGATGGGCTATTGTATGGAGCCTTAGGCATGGCCATATAGGTGATTTACAAAGCAGACCTTGAGGATGTTAAAGCAACTTTATATCACATTTTGAGGATGATTGTTACTGATTTTATAAAGAGCCTATGGCTTGGTCCTAGACCCAAAACACTTACCTTTGGACCAACAAGATTCCATGCAATCTGAGCTGCCCATCATAAATCCATGAAGCAAAAATTTGGGCTTCTATTAAAAAGTCCAAATTAAAACAGCATACTGTAGATCAGATTTCAATTGTCACTAAGGACAAATAAGTTGGATGAGCAAGTAGTTTAGATTACCTGGATCCTACCAATACTTACTGGTCTCCTGTGACAATCCATAAAATCAGCTGACCTGGAAGAATAATTTCAGGGTTTATAGACAGATAACTCCAGTCAGCAGATTAAGACCGACTGTGAATGGGAAGAGACACATCTCCACGGAAACCACCTACTCAAATTGTCCCTTGGGTGGGTCACATCTGCATAGAAACAACTTAATCAAAATGATCCCACTCAAACAACAAGTCTGAACCCACATGATTGGACTAAGGAAAAGAACATAGTTTTTTCTGTATTACACAACAGCCTCCAACAATCACATGTACCAAGATTCACACTTGCCCTGGTCCTAGAGCTACGTGGTGGGGAAAGCCCTATGAATGAAATGCTAGCATGCACTCTGAGATCACAGCACCTATGTGGTCTTAAAAACTCTATGTGGAAAATTTCAATTTAAATTATCTTGTCTTAGTAATGACAAAATAAAGTCAAATGTAAACCCTCCCTCTTCCACCTAAGCCCTCAGGATTTATCAAAAATATGTCCTGACAAATTAAATAGAGCACAATTTAAAATTCACCATTAATACTAAGAAAGGAAGGTACCATGACCAATAGCTGGTTGAAAACCAGATGGTAGACATAAGCCTATAACTGTTTCAGATATAGAAATTATTCAGGCACAGGTCATGGAACAAGTATGTGTAAGAAGTTTGAAAAAATTAAAAGGAACTTGTACATACATACAATGGCACAAACATATTTCAAAATGAATCAAATAAATCATCTCGGGTTGAAATATACATAGATGAATTAAAAATTTCCGTGAATTGGAACTGAGAGAAAATTGTCTGAATAGAATCCAATAACCCCTCAAGAAACAGAAATTAGACATAAATACATTTACATTTGTAGGCTTTACTTATATCTCTTTCTCTGGGTTCATGCAGTTACTGTAAGTAAAGCACTCCCTGCCATTATATTTCTGTCCCACAGCATTAAAAAAAAACTTTTCTGACTCATTTCCATGATTTTTTGTTCCACTAGCTCTGTTTCATCTGTATCTATCCAGATGATAGATAAATAAGAAATATTTGCATTCTGGAAACTCAAGGAGATGAAACAGTCATGTAAGCTCAGTTTGGATGACATATCTCAGAGCTACATGGTTGCATCCCAATTCTTCTGGGAAGAGTGATCTGAAATTGAAATGAAAATGAGGATATTGACATTGGTAAAAGTTCATGAGGAGCTACTTTCCCAGATCTTCTCATAGATACTGGTTCTCCATGATTGGCTTCTCTTGGAATCTCAGCTCTTGGCAGGGGTGGAAGGATTCATGGCTCCTATGTTTCACAGACACACACTTTGACACGGTCTACATTTTTATGGCAAATTCTAAGTATTATGGAGTCTGTTACTGCTCTTGCAGTGTCTGAGCTTAAATGACATTCCCTGGACCTGAAAGTGTTATTATGACTTCTCCAACTCTTGAATATTAATCTTCCAATATAAAACATACATTTTTTTGTAAAATTTTGCCTAAATGGGCTCCAGTAAATGCTTCCTCAAATTACCGAATGGAATGCAATTGAACAGCACAGAGCTCAGTCAAAATGAGTCTTCTCCTCTATATAACTTACATTTGATAGTTTCAAGTTGGCAGTCAAGCCCCCCTTTTCTTCCAGAAGAAATAATAGTGTTTCCCTCTGTAAACTGTGTTTATCACCCTCCACAATTCATGAAGGTTTCTTTTGCTAAAATCTATGTTTTAATGACTCCCTTCAAGTTTTTCCTTCAGACAATTTGGTGGCATTTTTTTCAAGAGTAAAATGTATTCTTATTTCTATGAAAAATTTTTTTTTCTTCAGGAATAAAATAGTTTTCTGTGAGAGCAGATGTATCCCCTCATTTCACAGTGAATGATTTTTGTTACCACCTATTTTAAGGGCTCAGGAGAAGAGTAAAATTATCATAAAAAGCCAGGAAGATGATTTATCTGAGAAAAATTAAGAGTGTCAAGAATGGTAATTGATGGGCGGGCCACGGTGGCTCAGCAGGCAAGAATGCTTGCCTGCCATGCCAGAGGACCTGGTTTCGATTACCGGTGCTTGCCCATGTTAAAAAAAAGAATGGCAATTGAAGTAAAGATTGAAGTAAAGAATTGGGGTATATGGCAGAGTTGTAAAGGTCTCTGTCATTCACTCAAAACAAGCTCTACAAAACACCTTTTCTTCAGAACCTTGTATGAGCCATGTATGATAGAATGGAAATGGGAAAAGTCTTAGGGGATTTTGAAAGACATCCTATCTCCCTCTGCCCTGAAATTACACTCAGAGTATAAAGACTTTTGGTGTCCACCACGCAGTTCACATGATAAGGTGTCAGGTGGGCAGGGTGGACTGGTGCATAGCAGTATTTCTCCCACCTTCTGCTTTGGATTCTTGTTCTCCAGAGGATGATGAACTAGAAGGAGTATTTCATACATCCCCAATACTTATGGGAATTTCTACCTACTGTCTGAATTGCAGAACATGCAGCATGTTTGTGTCCCAACAATATGGGGGAAATCTTTTTAATTTATAGTATGTTCCTGATGATAGCATAAATACCACCTTTCTTGGCTGGGCTGGTTTTTTTTTAAGTGTTTTCTACTTGAAAGACATACCTCTAACTTCTTCAACAATGTTGAGATAATATGCCTACTAAATTACTTAAAAAATTATTGGAGATTTTTTAAATGATATTTATGCTTAAAGAAAATAAGACATACAGGTAAGTAATTGGAGAGAGAAATTGATTGCCAAAGCACGTATTTGCCTGTTAAGAATCTGGGAATTGATTTATCATCTTGTTGGAAATGAGGACATTAAGGACGCTGTGTACTTTGGATAAAAGTGTGCAGATCCTGCATGAATAATATTGGCAAATCTGAATCACAATACATTGTTTGTAGTCATCCCTAAAGAGATTGTCTAGGGAAGAGTTTAGAAAACTGATTTATTTGTTAAAGTATTTTGTTGAGAATCAGAATTCAATAAATGTGGAGTGTAGTGGATCATTTAATTGTCCTGTAGAATTAAAAAAAAATAGCAAGCTGAGAATTTCGGTGGAAGTTAAGGCATAATCAAAAATGAGAATTGTTTCAGAACAGCACAAATCAAATCTCCTTTGTCTGTAAACTACAGGTCTGATGTGGGTATAACTAACAGAGTCTGATCCTATGGCTCAATGCATTGCAAAATTAATAAATTCACTGATTTGCTAAAGAATGCAAACTGAGAAATAAAAGAACACATCTTTCTTTTTTTTTCAAAATGAAGCATTAGCTCTGAGCAAACTCTAAACCTAAAGTGACACTCTAATCTTCCAGTCAAAAAGACGACTCTGTGGTCATGTAAAGGACAAAGAAAAAAAATAGCCTCATTCTACTTCCCAAAGAAGAAAATAGGTATACTTAAAATCTTGATATTACTTTCTAATATCTGGGATTAATATTTGAAGAAGACATACCTTACAAAGGGAAAATACCCATGGGGGCTATGAGGACTCTTTTGAAGTAAATATCATGGAAAATTTCCTGATAATGACCCTACTTATGAAAATAATTCTTAAAGTGTTAAATTATATCACTGGAGAATCCCAGTGATAAGTACAACCATAAACAATTGAAGGATCAGAATGGTAATATCTATTATATTTTCAACTAACTTATGTAGAAATTGTGCAAAGAAAGTCATCTATCAGAGAGGGAATATAGATTATTGAAGTTTAATGATTTGGTGACTAACAACAGTCCAAGATGTGCCCTGTTTCTGGAGCCAATTACCAAAATCCTGACAATAGGTATTCAGCCTTTAAAATGACAAATGATTTTCATCAAAAGTAAATAACACAAGAGTGGTTGATTTCTTCTCTCAGGGACTGCAGTACATGTTCACTCTTCCAGCAATTCCTATAATTTTATATGGACCAAATTCCCTGTAATAAATAATTACCACCAAATATTCAGGCAGAGGAGTCTAACACAATACTGAATCCTCAGAATACAAATGATTTAAGGAAAATACACAAAGATAAGGTGATTTGATGGATGAAAAACAGAGACAGAATTATAGAAATTAAGCAAACATCAGATTATTTATACACTGATAAGACTATTTAATTTAGATAGGCTAGTATTAACCTCAGTTAATGACAAGCAAATTTCTAAGCTTGTGACAAAGTGTCCTTTTACAGGGTAAATCTTTGTCTACTGGAAATTATTCTTAAGGCATACTTTATGTCCTTCTTTCTAAGACTATAGACAAAGGGGTTCATCATGGGGATGACAACTGTGTACATCACTGAAGCTATTGCACTTGCCCTTGCATTTCGGGCAGCAGCAGAACTAAGATACACTCCAAGACCTGTACCATAAAGCAAGGACACAACTAGAGAAGAGACCCACAAGTAGAAAATGTTTTATACCTGTCCCCAGCAGAAGAAATTCTCAAAATGGAGGATATAATCTTAGAATAGGAGAAAAAGATCCCTGTAAGTGGAATAAAACCCATAATTCCAGTTGCAGTATAACTCACAAGGTCATTGAGGAAGGTGTCAGAACATGCCAGTTGGATTACATGATCAAGATCACAGAAAAAGTGGGGTATTTCCAACTCTGTACAAAAAGTCAATCGCAAAACCATTAGGACATGTAAAAGAGAGTCCAGAACACTCACCATCCATGATGCCAGCAGCTGGGGAACACAGAGCCTGGGGTTCATGGTGACCATGTAGTGCAGTGGGTGACAGATGGCCACGTAATGGTCATAGGCCGTCATGGTTAAGAGGAAGCTGTCTAATTCTCCAAAAACCATGAAAAAATACATCTGGTTTAGGCAGTTTCCATGACTTATAGTTTTGATCTCTGTGTGAATGTTCACCAGCATCTTTGGGACAGTGGTGGAGGTGAAACAGACATCTGAAAAAGACACGTTAGCAAGGAAGAAATACATGGGGGTGTGCAGGTGGGCATCAGAGATGGTTGCCAGGACGATGAGCAGGTTCCCAGTGAGAGTGACCAGGTACATCGTCAGGAACAGAGCAAATAAGATGGGCTGCACTTCTGTGTCTTCTGAGAGTCCCAGGAGAATAAATTCAGAAACACGTGTTTCATTCTCTAATTCCTTGTAACTCATGAAATCATTGGAAGAGAGACCAGAACAAGGCAGGTTTAGGTACAAGCAGTGTTCAAAAATTAACAGAAAAGTTATGTCTATATGGTAAGAGTATTAAGTTCCATATTCTTAATTAATATGTATAGTTCTAGAGGCCTTTACATGAAAATATCAGGGAAGTCATCGCTCCTGCTTCTCCTTAATGCCATTGCCAACTCACCATCCTTGTCCATAATTGTAAGCATTTTACAAAGGCAGTACATTCATTAAAATGCTTTTACACACCATTTTATTCTTCAATCACTTTGACCATTCATTTTGTACCACTTGATGAAAAAGTTGAGTTCATGGATATCTCTAATGTCAGCTCAATATTTTGAATGTAATTATATTACCAAAATGTAACCTTGAAAATGATTAGAAAGAGAAATTTTGAGTTGTATATAGATTGTTATAATAAAAATTAAAACCAAAGTTATTCTATCTTCATTGAGAGAAAGACTTAATTATTTAGATGCCATTTCATCTCAACTTGATCTATACATTCAACTCAATCCCATTCTAATGGCAGCAGTTTCTTTTGTGTATACATACAAATTAATTATAAAGTTTATATGGTAAGCAATAGCCTTAGATTGCTTCAACAATACTGAAGAAGACCAAACTTGTAGAACACATACTATTTGATTTCATGTATAATTTACAAAGACCCAATGATCAAATTGTGTTCTGTTGGTGAAATAAATGCATGAATTAACATGGAAGAACTGAAAAATAGACCCCCACAAACGTAGTCCATGGGTCTTTGAAAAGTAGCAATGGATAAAGTTTGGTTTTTCAACAAATGCTGATGGTACAATGGGACCCCAACATGTAAAAATAAAAGGAAGTTAGACAAACATTGTAACCATTTCAGAAAAACTAACTCCAAATGATTCCTGCACTTAAAATTGCAATGCAAGTATAATACTTTTAGAGTAAAATATACCATTAAATCTACTAGCCCATGGTTTGGTGATGAGTTTTAGATATAGCACCCAAATCACGATTCGTGAGAGAAGGATATTTATAAATTTGTGTTTTTTAAATATAAAATTTCTGCTCAGTGAAATACATTGATAAGGAATGAAAAGACAATCCATTGGTCTCGAGAAAATATTTGCAAAACACATATATGATAAAAAAGTGTATTCAAATATGCAAAGAACTTTTAACACCCAACAATAAAAAGGTACTATGCAATTATAAATGGGCAAAAGATATGAACCCAAAACTACATAAAGAAGACCTACAAGTGGCAAGTAAGCACGTGGAATGATGCTCAAACATCGTTTGTCATTAGAAATTGCAAAATTAAGCCAAAATTATATTTCATCACATGCCTTTTAGAACACTAAAAACCTGATCATTGACAATAACAATGGCTCATGAGGATGGGGGACAGAATGAATTTCAATCCATTACTAGTGAGAATACAAAATGGTGCAGCCAGGAGAAAGTTTTGCAGTTTACAATAAAACTAAACATTGTCTTACCATGCAATCCAGAAATTGTGCACTTAGATATACAGCTGATTTGAAACTATGCCATGCAAAAACCTACAAGAGAATGTCAATGGCGGATTTACTTATAATCTCCGAAATCTGAAAGCAACAAAGATGTACTTAAGTAAGTGAATGGATACGCAAACTCCATTACATTTATACAATGGGATATAATTCAATGAAAGAAATAAATATCCTCTCCAGTTACAAAAGTTCAGAATAAATCTTAAATGATAGCTTGTAATTGAAAGAAACTGTCTAAATATGCTCCATAAGTAGAATTTCAATGACATGACTTTCTGGATTAGGCAAAACAATAGAGACAATAGAATGATCACTGATTGCCAAGGAATTTGGAAGGGCAGAGCAGGGTCTAATAGGTGAATCACAGAGTAATTTTTAGAACTGTGAATCTATTCTGTAGAATACTGTCATTATAGACACTTGACTATATGCATTTGTTAAAACACATTAACGTTTCAAACACAAAGAGTGAACTTTACTATATGCAAATGAAATATTCATCTTCAAGGCCAAGGCAATGGCAGTATGGAATACAAGATTGGATGAAACAGCCTAACTATAGTACAAATACACGAAACACCCTTGTTCAGGGATGAGGGGAAAAGGTGTTGAAATAATAATTTTGGATATAAATGGAGTGCATAAAATGAAGGAAACAGAAACGGTGTATAAGCACTGTATTTTGGTGGATACATTTCATCCCACCACGGTGTGGGTTGACAATTCTGTCACATCTGCACATGCATACTGGAATCAAGCAATTAAATAGATGATGGCAGGTGAGAAGAATATGTTTCCCATTGCAGAGTGGGTTGTTAACCAACAGCAAGGTGAGGAGGCTAGAATATTCTACCTGGTAATGGTTAGAGTGGGACACATCAGAATGAGTAGGTTAATATAGACACAGAGGGTTACATGTGGACATTTTTATGGCTATGTGTATATGCACAACTTGGTAGACTTGCATATATTTTATTGCTTTATCAGTGGAGAGCATCTAGAGGTTACAGTGCCATGCAGCACACCAAGCACCCAGACCTTTATTTTAGCACCATTCTCAAATAAAAGTTCCTGGGAGAAATGGCTGGCTCTAGACATGGAAAAGAGATATATGAGAATTGCCTGGATCACCTTGCAGTACCAGAAAGTTAGTGCTAAAGTAAACCCTTGAATGATGGGGTATATCAAAGAGACATAGGGAACTGATGAGACATCCCATCAACAAACCTGAAACAAGCTGAGCAACAAAGAACTAAAGTAGAATATCACAACCCAAAGTATAAGACAAATGTCATGAATCCAAACTTATATAAATAAATTACTCAACGAATTAATAAGAAGAGACAACTCTCCCATGCAGAAAGTTTCAAATATATATGTAGACATTGCCCTCTCAAGAAGGGGGAGCATAACCCAAACTCCTGAAATGTGGGATTCACAATGTGACTTCTTTCCAAAGGCAATAGGTGGGAAAGGGAGAAATGAGGAACTTCTAATTGGGGAAACTTGGCATGTATTGTTAATCAAGGTCAATATCAAAAGTGATAAAATGTACCCTGATGCATGATTTAATGCAAATAGACTTTTATCTCTACGGTATTCCTCTATAACCCATAATCTCAGTCTAATCATGAGAGAACATTATACAAATTCTAAAAAGGGACACTTTACAAAATACATGATTATCACCCTTCAAAAATATCCAGGTCATCAAAACAAGTAGAGCCTGAGAAACTTTTATTTATAACAAATGAATATAATTTGGTATTCTAGATGGAAGATATTCAGAATAAGGAAAATGGGTGACAGGTTTTGGAAACTGTCTCTATTATCCTTGAAATTTTTCTCTAACACTGGTTTAAGAATTAAGTTTATTAAAAAGTAAAATTATTAGTGAAATGCAAAAGCCTAGGAAACAACAAATTGCAAGGTTCACTCTGAACCCGATTACATGCCTTGGGCAAGACTATGACTCTGCTCTAAGTCTCACGTTCTTCATGCATTAAATCAGAAGACTGATACCAATTTCATAGAATAATGGAAAGAAACAAAATTATGTATATAAAATGTCCAGTATTGTGCTTAGTATTAATTGAGAGTTTTTTTCATATTATAACGGTTCAATACACATGATTCATTCCCCAAACCTCAAACTCCTCCTTCTTTCCAGCCCTCACCATCTCTCCAGGGATTTGAAAACAGAAAGTGACCCCAAGTGAGGTTTCCACAGGGCACGTTTATCCATGAACATCACCTTCTATGAGCGCTGTATTGACTCTCCAATAATTTCAAACATAGATATCGCCTCATGAACAAAGTACAAGGTTCTCTGTTGCGAGTCTTCTGCTAGGTTGGCCAGGTTCATGGTCCACTTTCCATGCCCTGTTTCTCATTGTTCATCAGATATTAAGAACTAGTTTCAAACTCAACCATCCCTTACATTTATATTGATCACATATTTGTGTCCCTATCTTTTTGCTGTGTTTCTAGCCCCTTCTCCTGAAATTACTCCAATTCTTCCTTCAAGGCTCAGCAAAATTATCAGTGCCCATGTGAAGTCTTCACTAACATCCATAAATTGAGTCCAAATTTTTATTCACTTCATCTGGATTTCAGTTCCATCTCATAATTTTGCATGCACTCTTTTCTATGTCTTTTTCCTTATTTAGATGTAATCTCTTCGAAATAAGGAGCAATATTTTACTCATTTCTTTATCTTGGAAAAAACTTTTAGTGCCTACCATGAGGGATTTGAGGAATAAATTTTTTGCTGAATGATTAAAAGAAAAAATAGATGAACCTAATTGAACAGATACTTCCATGAGGGAAGCTCCATGGGTGATAGAAACACAAGATGAGACAGATGAAGGAAAGCAAATACTTTAGTGGATCCATTATCGCCCTCCCCAACAAGCTTTTTAACTAGGTAGTATTTGTATGGTTATATCTTTGTGTTATCTTTGTTAATATCCCTAAAGTTTCCATGAATAAAATGGTGCCTGGACTCATAATACATTCCCCACACACTTGACAAGATTCTGCGACTCACCCAGAAATTATCAAAGAAAGGTCTTAGTTCACCAGTGCAAATTCCTTCTTGAATAATGGATGAAGTTGAAAGCTCTGCTTCCAGGAAAGGCAGATACGTGGGACCACTCATGAGGTCTCTAGAAGGCAAAATTATGTTCCACCTCACCAGAGATTGGTAAAATAGTCTTGACATAGTATAAGGGAAACATTTAGATTTTCCATACCTGGAAATTTAATTCCTTTGAGCCCCAATAAGAAAGTATTCTTCTTCTCTCTTTACTCCCTGAAATATTTAGTTCTCTGGAGGTAAGAAAGAAAAACACAATGCCAACTTGAGACACTGCAACCCTTGGGATAAAGCCCTGGGACATTGTGTTCATCTCTTATCCCAGTGGACTCCTGTGAAGTTACCTCTTATTTGCTCTATTTATTTGATCTCCTACTTCAACGTTTCCCATAGCTTTCCCTATTGCTGATTCTGGAGAGAAATTGTAGGTGAACTAAAATGTCTTCTGTCTCTTCTCTGTCTCCTTTGTTGTTGAATCTCATTTATGGGGCTGCCCTCTCTCAACAATGCTCCCCTCTTGCTTCACTATATCTCTTTTCTCTCCCATACTTAGCAATATCTGTTCAACTCAATCAACTTTTTGTTTTCAGTCATTCAACAAGTATTTATTCAGCGATACTGAACAATGGTCTTAGAAGGAAGAAAACAGTAATATACAGTGCCTTCTCTCAAACTGTAAAGGGTCTAAACAAGCCAAGAGACATGGAAATAAGTAAATACAGCACCCTGAGGTGGTGCTGCAGTCCTGGTGGTGTGTAATTCCATGAATGAGGATCAGCTTTTCCATTTCCTCTAAAAATAAACTCCTGGTATTTTGAAAGGGAGAAGATCACTTTGGGTATTATTGACACCTTAATAATATTAATTCTTCCTTTCTAAGAACACAGATATCTTGTCATTTACTGAGCTTTACTTTAACTTCCTCTATAGTTTTCAGTGGACAAGTCCCTCACATCTTAAGTTAAAATCATCCCTTTCTATCCTATGTATCCCTTTTTTGACAGTTAACCTTATTTATTTCAATATCTATTCAAATTTTAAATATTTACCAGTAAGCTTTACCTTTGATGTATTAATTGAAAGTGGATAAACACTATAGATATAAAGGTTAAACTTGTGGCACATTATCATCAGAGTAAATTACTGTTTAGACTTTAACATTTACAACAAGGTAAACTGAAACTTCTGTGGTAAAAATACTAAATAATTATTATTATATAATGTGCATGTGGATAATGCCCTCAAGATGGTAACAGTTACATTAATATTTTTTACCAAATCCTAATATACATAAAAATGTCTATCTCCAATTTATAACATTATTTATTAAAAGTACATAAAATACTAATGTCCATAAAGTGGCAAGTTTAAATAGAATAGTTCTAAATTTAAACTGTCTATTTTAAATGCCTATTTTGAAATAAAACTTAGAAGACATATGAGTGCTCAGTGAAATCACTGCTGTAGCAAGTGAATACAATTGAGAGAAATTGTAAAGGTCAGAGAAGAGTCAGTGATCAGTGACAACACTTTGCTTTGGGGACCAGCTCATACACCTCAGCTTTGTGTCTAGTGGGAACATGGAACTGAAGAGTTTTAAAAGTCTGATGACCCAATATTCACCCCGGCTTTGAGAGCTTACTTAATATGATAATGAGAGAATTTTACTTGGTTAATTTGGAAGTTTTCAAGCCTGGAATTAACAGCATTTGTTTTGGTCAAGTCCACACTAGAGACCTTTTTCCATTCATATGTGATTGCATAGTTTTCATATTCACTACACTAAATTATTTCTAAGGAAGCCATCTTGCTCAAGATTGGAATTACCATTGCTTTTGGAATTTCAAGGTAGAAAAACAAATGATAGGTTACAATCTTTCTGCCATTGCCAAAGTTGTACAATGAAGGTTTAGCCAAATAAGGACTGTAATTGACAACACCAGAGAGGTCTGTCTAATTGCTACAAAAGAAACAAAACAAAACAAAACCCCTCTGAGGTCATCACTGCCTAATAATGAAATGTTAAATAATTCACGCAAATATACAACAAATGAAAATGAAAACACTCTAAACATTCATTTCAAATGCTTTCTAATATACCAGCATTTAAAGAAAAGCTTCTTGTCATGTTTGCTATCTATTAATCTGTAGGCCAAATACTTGGTTCTTTGGCAAATAGCTTATTCAACCCTTTACAACTTCCTACCCATCTATCCAGCACTGCTGGCAATGACGTTAAGAACATGCATTACTTTTGTAGGAAAGGGATAAGATAGGAGATGAATTTTATCTTGAAGTTACCCATTACAGAATATTTTTCCAAAACTCAGTAAAAATACACATCTGTAGACATTTCCCAGGGTCAGGTGACTTGCACCCACTGAAAGGAGCAATGCTGCGGGCTTCCCACCCAGAGTTCTTTCAGGTGACCTCCATATTGGCCACTCAGTCTGTCCTTCCATGCACTGAGTGAACAACCTGTGTGTGCTCACAATGCTTAATTTTTTTCACTGTAAGAGGGTAAGTCAGTCCAGAAAACTATCCCTGACCAGTTTTTGTGTTCCAGTATTTTGCATTACCCCTTTTGAAAACAAATTCTTCCCCAGTGGTTCCCAGTGACTTAGGGAATAATTGATTACTCCAAGAGTATGGGTGCACATGCTTTCTACTGGCTACTAAGGACAGGATCTTAGGGTTTACACCTGAATCAACAGAATGTTCCTGCTAATCCTTCTTCCTAGAATGTCCCCCTGTTCTGCATGAGGTGGTGTTCTCTTGCTTTAAGTATCAGCTCTCTCACCTCTTCTATGAAGGCTCCATCATTGTTCCCTATGTATCCCATTTAAATGTTGTGATGAATGAACTTTTTTTAAACTTTCAGACAGGAATGATTTTTGAGGGTGTACAAAACACAACCACTTGCATCTTAATCTTGGAGCTTACATTTGGCTGGGTTTACATATGAGCTCTAGAAGTGTTCTTCAGGATGGTTTCCTATTTTTATATAAAGGATCATGTCATCTCTAAATACAAAGTTTTCCAACTTCCTTTCCAATTTAGATGAATATTATTTCATTCTACTATGTAATTTTTTTTGGCCAGGACTTCCAGTACAATAAAGTACAAGGGTAAGGCCTTGACTCTTTCATCATTAAGTATGATATTATCACTGTTTTCATATAGATGCTCTTATATTGTTAAAGTTACCTTTTATTAGTTTTCTGAGCTACTGTACATTGAAAGGGCATTGGCTTTGTTGAATCATTTTCTGCATCAGTTGAGATTACCATGTGATGTTTCCATTCATTCTGTGAAGTTGAATATTATGTTGATTGATTTTCTGATGGTGAACATTTTTTTCATTTGTGAGATAATTATCACTCGGTCACAGGGATATATAGCTATCATCAAGAATCAATGCTACTGGATTGCAGTTCCAATAGTTTCAGATATTTCTTTCAAATATTTTCTAATATACTAGAAACTAAAAAGGAATATCAATATTATGCATAAAAATAACCTCCAGACTAACCTCTCAACTGTGTTTGAAATCTCTTAGCCACTAAATCTTTATTATTTTTTATCTTCATTTATTCCACCCTTTAGCCAAGAGCCAGGGATAGCTCTTCCTTGAGTCATTTTCTATGTTTTGAAGGAGATTTATATCCCTGAGAGATATGTCCCATGTAGGGCAGAGCAGTGAGTTGATCTGCAGACTTATGTTAGAGAGAGAGAGGCTACATCTGAGCAACAAAAGAGGTTCTCTGAGGGTGACTCTTATGCATATATATATATATATATGCATCAAAGTGTATATATATATATATATATATATATATATATATATATATATATATATATAGTTTGATTACTTTATTCTAGAGGGCATTACCTCTCTTTTATCTGAGGTTTTCTTTTTGGTTGGCTTTGTTTTTTTAGGAGAGTCTCCTCAGATGTGACTGACACCCATCAGATTTTCCCAGATCACATAGGCCTACATCTCAGCAGGAGGGTGTAATCGGTATCAAGTCTCCTGAGGATGAAGCCTAGTAGGTTGCCAGTGAAGACTTGATTTGATTCTGGACTTTTTCTATCCTGCCCAGCAGGTACTGCTTGTCAGCCCACAGCTCTGCATGGCATAATGTAAATTGTTCAGTACCTTTAATTTTCATCAAACCCTGCCCCTGCTAGTGATGTCATTGAGATAGAGGCTGAGGTAAAACGTGTGCTTAAGTTGTTTCTGTTTTCCAACACTTGACTCTGAATTATCTTAATAAGAGCCATCACTCTTGGCATCATCCTCTCCATTTTCTGAGGAAAGATAGACCCTTTACAGCCTTCTCCTTCACCTCAGTAGTTATTTTGTCTCTCAGACATACTTTAGCTATGCCCTTGTCCAGATTAGTGCTGACAATTGAAAATGCCTGAGGCTTTCTTTAATGATCAATTAAAAAAAGTTTTAAAAATTCCTTTTCAGAGCTGGTGTCCAGTCCCCATTGGAGGTTCTCCAATGAATAGCCATACCGGTACTCGGCACCTTGTGTCCCTTTTCCTAGGGCGCAGCTCTTTTCCAGCATTCTGAGTTCAGCTGACTCCAAAATTGTCTGTTTTATTTTTCCTTTTCCATCATCTCCACCTTCTCTCTCAGATTGGACAGACCTCAGGATTAGTTTCTTGCATACTCTAACTTTATGTGTGCTCAAAGCTTATATGTGGTAAGCCACATTTGTTAATTGAAACCACAATTGGAGCTTGGTTGGGCTATTTTCCCTTTCTCCTAGTAGAAACTGCTTCTTTTTCCCAAAATATGTGTCTTCATAATAGCTTGTCATACTAGTGGGGAGACTTACTTATAGTCCACTATTTGGGGAGACTTACTTATAGTTCTGCAATGTGATCTTGGCCCTTTCTTCCTTCCAGACTGGTGTACAATATATGTCCAGTCATGGATGTACTCAACAGTTGTTGTAGACAGTACCTGACTATTTACTAGCTGCCTTAGAGGACAAACTGAGTTCACCACCTCTTATGTCATCATCTTGCCCCACGTAATTGCTAGTATTATATTAAGGATATTTACATTTATATCCATAAGGGAAATTAATCCATAGTTTACTTTCTTATTATGTCGTATGTTTCTTTGGTATTACCCTATTGCTAAACTCATAGAATGAATTAGAAAGAGTTCCCTCCTCTTCAATTTCAATGTATTTCTTAAGCATTGGAGTTCATTCTTCTTTGAATGTTTGATAGAATAGGTTGTTGAAGTTATTTGGTCCTGCACATCTTTTGTTGGGAAGTTTATATTACAGATTGAATTGCTTAACTTATTAACTTATTATAGGTTCTTTGGGATCTCCTATTTATTATTGATTCAAAATAGTTAAGTTGTATTAACTTAGGAATTTTTCCATTTACTCTATATTATCCAGACTGTTAGCAAATAATTGTTCATAGTATTCATTTATAGTTCTGTTAATTTCTCCAATAGCTATTAATATTCCCGTTTCATTTTGGATTTAGTAGTTTGCTTCCTCTCTCTCTTTTTTCTTTAACAAGCTAATTTTTTAAGCAATTTATTTGTCTTTTCCAAGAACCAACTTTTAGCTTTATTGTTTCTCTCAATTCTTTTTCTGTTTCTTATTTCATTTATCTCCAACATACTAATATTTCTTATTATTTCTTTCCTTCTACTAGCTTTAGATTTAGTTGCCCATGTGTTTTTAATTTCTCCAAACGTGAAGTTAGGTTATTGATTTGTGGTCCTTCTTGTATGATATAGACATCCATAGATATCAATTTTTGCTCTGAGCACTGATTTTGCTGCATCCCATTAAGGGCATTTTTCTTCTACATTTCCAAAGGTCTCTTGCTGCATGCAATCTCATGTCTCTCTAACTTTTCCCAAAAAGTTTTCTCTTTTAAGGGATTCCAGTAAATTAATCAAGACCCACATAGTATGGGTGTAGTCACATTTCCCTCTAATCAAAGGTTAATACCCACACATGGGCACGTCACAGCACCTGTAGATAATCTAATCAAGCTTCCATCCTATAGTGATGAATAGAGATTTAAAGAAACAGTTGCCTCCATGAGATTGATCAGGATTAAAAGACATGGCTTTTCAAGGTTACATAACTCTTTCAAACCAGCACATGAATTAATATATAAAATGGGCAAAATATATGAATAGGCATTTTTCTAAAGTGCTTTGTAGCCACCTATATATGGCTACAAAGCACCATACATAGTTGGCTACAAAGCACGTGAAAAGATGCTCAGTTTCACTAGTTATTAGGGAAATGCAAATCAGAACAATGATGAGGTATCAGCTCACTGCCACTTAGATTCCCACCATTAAAAGAACAGGAAACTACAAGCATTGGAGAGGATGTGGAAACCTGGAACACTTATTTGCTGTTGGTAGGAATTTAAAATGATACAGCCACTGTGGAGGGTGATTTGGTAGTTGCTCATGAAGCTAAGTTTAGAGTTGTCTTATGACCTGGCAATCCCACAGCTTGGGTGTGCTGGTTGGAGCTGTTACATTCCACAGAAAAGGACATATTCTGTTAATCCATTCTTGCTGGTGCAGATCTATTCTGGGTGTGACGTTTTGATTAGGTTATTTTGATGGGTCTTAATCCATTTACTGGAGCCTTTAATGACAGGATAAAAGAGAGAAAAGGCCATAAAAGCTTGGAGCAAAAATTAAACACCTGAAGAACTGGAAGAGGAAACTGCTGGAACCAGAAGCAGAAAACAGTGAAACCTAAGAGAGAAGAACCAGAAGGCTCTGGCCATGTACCTTCCCATATCACAGCAGTGTCCAAGATGCTGGTGAGCTTTCTTCAGAGAAGGCATCATCCTGTTGATGCCTTGATTTGGATATTTCACAGCCTTAGAATGGTAAATTTGTAAGCTAATAAATCCCCATTGTTAAAACCGTGTCTATTTCTCATGTATTGTATTCTGGCAGCTTTTGAAAACTAAAACAATAGATTTTGGTACCAAGACGGTGGGGTGCTGGATTTGCAAATACCAAAAATGATGAAATGGTTTTATAATTGAATAAGGGGAAGATTATGGAAGAATTGTGGGGACATTGGTAGAAAATGCCTAGATTCCTTTGAACAGACTGCTTCAGAAGCATGGGCACTAGAGTTTCTTCCTATGAAGTCCTAGAGAGAAATGACAAATGTGCTATTGCCAACTGGAAAAAAAGGTTACTTATGTTTTGAAGTGCAGATAATTTGTCAAAATTGTGTCTGGTATTGGATGGAAGGCAGAAATTGAAAGTGATGACTGGGATATTTACCTGAAGAAACATCCAAACCAAATGTGGAAAATGCAACATTGTTTTTTGTGAGATCTGTATGAAGAGAACCACTGCCAGCCTGGACTAAAAAGAACAGTAAGGGGATAGATTGAAGGAAAGAGTAGTTCAAAGACATTCTAATTTCCTAGCTGGTGGAATGCAATATACTAGACACAGAATGGATTTTAAAACGGGGAATTTATTAACTTGCAAGTTTACAGTGTCCAAGGCTGTGAAAATATGCCAATTAAAGCAGGTCTATAAAAATGCCCAAATTAAGGCACCAACAAGAGGTTATCTTCACTCAAGAATGGGTAACAAAGTTCAGGTTTTTAGAGGCTGTTTTATATACCTATAACCTGGTATTTACTGATAAGAACAAAACTGATCAGATCAGAATTAAGTTAATACAGAAGACAAGATTGTGGATCTATATTTTAGATCCATACCTGATCTTGGAGACCAAAGGAAGAAAGTTTTATTTTGTCTGGAACCTAAACTTTCTATAGCACATATTCTGACTCAAAATGTCTGGATAGATCATTTGGATTATCCAAACACATGGAGCCCAGAATAAGAACAAAGGCCTTTAATTCTTCATAGTTTCATGTAATGCCTGGATAGTTCTTAGAATATAGTAAGCATATAATCAAAAAGTATTGGTAAAGTCCCTCGATGGGAGTTAAAAAATATGGAACTATTAAACTTTACCATGAGGGAATCCCCTGATACTGTGTTAAATATTAGGGACACCCAAAACAGTAGGCCAATTCATTGATCTTGAGGTTTGCTCTTGGGGAGGTTATGTTGGTAGTGGGGAAGCTTGGCCTAACTATAGGTATGCCTAAGAGTTACTTCTGGGGGACCTCTTTTGTTGCTCAGATGTGGCCTTCCTCTCTAAGCCCAACTCTGCAAGTGAAACCATTGCTTTCCTCTTTATGTGGAACAAGACATCCAGGGATGAAAGATTCCCTGGTGGCACGGAATATGACTCCCAAGGATGTATCTGGCCCTAGTACTGAGGGACAAACAATTCCCACATTAAGTGTGGGACAAACCATTCCCACCGTACCAGGGGAAAAGAAGTGTGACTAATAAAGTATCAGTGTTTCAGGGAGTTAAAATAGAGAACAAAGGCTACTCTGGAGGTTGCTGTTATGCAAGCTTCTGTTAGACATTGCTACCTATCATAACTTACCCAAACCCCAATCCCAAACCATTCCAGCCAATCCTAAAGAACACCTAGGACAATATATAAGATTCTATAGAGGTTACATGCAATTAAGTAACTTTCTAGAAACCTACAATCTCCAGATGGGTCTCTGGCCCAGATAAGTCCTGAATATGAGTGGAATGTATGGTAGTCCATGACAAACACTGGGATCTTCTCCTGTAACTACTTGTTAAAGAGTGCTCTGAAAATTATTGCTTTTCTCTTTCTTTGCTTTGAATATATGTTGTATATACAATGAAAAAGCTCAAAAGATAACACAGGAGGAAAAGAATTGGTAATGATTAGGATTTTTCAAGAATTCTAAAAGAGAATTTATGATTTGTGGGCTTAACATTAGAATCTGTCGTTTAGGAGTTATTCTGTCATGTTGCAAAAATCCATCGCACTTACTATGCTAGAAGTTCTTTTTTTATATTAATCATTTGTGTTTTAAAGTACAGATATTAAAAGCAGGAAAATTTATGCTGGGTTTTTTATAAACATAACTGAAGAATATAAATAAACATGATGCATTTTATAAAAAGTAAAATAATGTTATCTTCACAAAGAAGCATTCTTGGTTCTAAGAAAACAAAACATTAAACCTTGCATTTCAGTGAGGATTCATCTGTAACTTCTTGCTTTGTGAACTCAACAAAATATATTCCAACTTGACATTTGCTTTATCCCTCATATGAATATAACAAAACATGTTTAAAATTTTTGTTGAAATATATAAAAAATTATCATAACCTCTGAGTCTTAGATGCTTAAATAACAGAAGAAACTGTAACATTGTATCCATTTGGACAACAAGAGCAGTCTTACATCACAGCTTTGCACTGAATTTTTTATTTTCAAGTCCTTCCTCCACTTTTGTCTTCCTTCAAACCTCTATCTAAATAAGCAGTTTTAATAAAGACAATGGAAGGGCTTATATTACAATCTTTTTGTTTGTTTGTTTTTAGAGGTCTAGACACTAGTAATTCATTCCCCTATTATAAATCTAGTTAGAAAGTTCAGTGTAACCCATGATTATATATTTCATGTGGATTTGGTTTTATGCCTCTCAAATGGCAGCAGAAGTTTTTCTATTGGTGCAGGGCTCTGAGAAATCCCAGAGCAAGTTGTTTTGTACATCTCTTGCAATGCAACAGCTCACTGTGAGAGAGGGATTGAGAAGTCTCTTTCAATTTGGAGGAATGTCAAATGAAGATAACTGACTGTTGCAAGTGTTCTATTATTATTATTTAATTGCATGTTACCTACTACTTAATTATCATCCCTTGATTTATGCTATCTCACTCTTTTAAACATTTCCCCCCAAAATGGATAAAATTGTACTTTCGTTCTTCTTTGTTGACCTCATAGAACGTTTAGTTCCCACAGGTTTCTCATGAGATATAAAGGAGCTGCTAGATTTCTGAGCCTTTTAAACAGAGAAGGTAAATACCACAAACATTTTCCATTTTTTTAGTTTTGGAAAGTGTTTCTGTTTTTTTTATATAAAGAGAAAACAAGCAACAAAACAAACACTACACTGCCTTCTCCTTGATGTTGTTATCTGTCTCAATCCCTTTTCTAAAGTTCTAAGCTTCCATACCTCAGAGTTTGCATCTGTTTCTTTATGGGTCAGTAGAACAACCTTTATGTCCAATGGGTTGACCATGACACAGAGTGGGAGTCCAGTCAACTAGTGCCAAAATCTTGGGGACCACGATGGTTGAAAACAAAAGCACATGTTCTAAATGTGAACAGGTCTGAGAGTGGTGATATAATCCATTTCTACCAAAACAATGGTTTCAGTATCATACTCAAGATGAGGATTACATCTTGGAAGAACAGCCGTTTTCCATGTATTAGCAAATGTGGTATATTCCAAAAGGTCACAGTGAGCATTTGATTTTTTTTTCACATGGGCAGGCACTGGGAATTGAACCCAGGTCTCTGGCAGAGCAGGCAATAGAAGTGCCTGCTGAGCCACCATGACCCGCCTGGCATTTGATTTCATTTTGTTTTTAAAGAAGAGTCAGCTTGCCGTCGAAGGCTGATATCGATCCGAGCATCAGGGAGAATTCCACTCTGCTCCTGGGACAGGGCGTCCCTTGTCATGAAACATCTATTTAGAGATGAAGGACCGAGAACACATCGTGCCTTTTCCTTGGTCTAGCTGTTTCCTTATTTATGACAATTTCCAGCATAATACCTTGATCCACTCATCAGCTTCTACTCCTGTCTTTGCACAGAGATTAAATGTCCTGAATGGAAATACTAATCAAAAACAGTTTACCCTTTCCTGTGAGTAATCAAATTGTACAACTGAACATTCTGTTAAATCTAGGACCCGAATTGGTTCTGGAGACATTGGGTCTTAGAAATATTTCAGTTCATTCCTATGCAAAGTGAATCATCTTGTTTTCCATATCTTGACCAAGCCACCCTGTCACAAGGAACCAGAAAACAAAACCCGAGTTTCAGAATTCATACTTCTAGAGTTTTCAGAGGCACCAGAATTGCAGTCCTTCCTCTTTGGGCTCCCTGTCCATGTACCTGGTCACCGTCTTCGGGAACCTGCTCATCGTCCTGGCCACCATCACCGTTTCCCACCCCCACACGCTCATGTACTTCTTCCTCTCCAACCTGTCCTTTGCTGATGTCTGTTTTATCTCCACCACCATCCAAAAGATGCTGGTGAATCTTCAGACACGGAGAAAAGTCATCTCCTATGGAGCCTGCCTCACACAGATTTCCCTTTTCTTACTTTTTGCAGGGTTGGAGGACTTCTTCCTATCTGTGATGGCCTATGACTGCTTCATGGCCATCTGTCACCCCCTGCACTACATGGTCACCATGAATCCCCAGCTCTGTGTCCTGCTGGTTCTGGGCTCCTGGATCATGACTGCCTTACATTCCTTATTGCAAACCTCAATGGTGTTGCAGCTCTCTTTCTGTACACCCTGGAAAATACCCCACTTTTCCTGTGAACTTAATCAGATGGTCCAACTTGTCTGTTAAGACACTCTGCCAATGAGATAGTGATGTATTTT